>OZ038314.1:36130774-36170774 GCA_964035775.1 Osedax frankpressi | reverse complement strand
AGACTCTAGCGAGATGAGTCACCCCAAATGGGCGGGAAGATTTCGTTGTGGCGTGTGTCGCAGGGCGTGCGCTAGCCGATTTAATATATGCCGTATACCTTATTACCATATAATATCAAAGGTTCCCGTATAATAACTGTACGTATAATAACGTA
Organism: Osedax frankpressi; assembly: GCA_964035775.1. Taxonomy (NCBI): domain Eukaryota; kingdom Metazoa; phylum Annelida; class Polychaeta; order Sabellida; family Siboglinidae; genus Osedax; species Osedax frankpressi. The sequence goes on along the minus strand of OZ038314.1, from coordinate 36,170,619 downwards.
TAATATATATAACGTATAATAACTGTACACCCCCGTAAATGTGGGTCTTGGAGATTATACAGTAAAACTACAATGTTCATTAGATGTTGAGATCTGAGGATATTATCATTACCGTATAATGCTCGTAGTGTTAGCCTATCTCTATCTTTCTCTTGCTCCCTCCTTCCCCTTCATCCAACCTACCCTCTATCGGTCCCTCCCTCCCTCCCCCTTCCTCCCTCCTTCCCTTACCTCCAACCCACCCTCCCTCGGTCCCTTCCTCTCTCCCTCGGTCCATCCCTATCTCCCTAGGTCCCTCCCTCCCTCCTTCCCCCTCCCTCCTTCCCCCTCCCTCCTTCCCCCTCCCTCCTTCCCCCTCCATCCTTCCCCCTCCCTCCTTCCCTCCCTCCTTCCCTCACTCCCTACCTCCCTGCCTCCCTCCCTTTCCTCCAATCCACCCTCCCTCTCTCCCTCGGTCCATCCCTCTATCCCTAGGTCCCTCCCTCTCTCCTTCCCCTCCCTCCCTCCTTCCCTCCCTCCTTCCCTCCATCCCTCCCTCCCTCCCTCCCTCTCTATAAGGTTAAATAATTTTGATAATTTTCATTTTCCCAATATAATTATGTCAGATCTCAATTAATTCCTGGACTAAATAGGAATGTTAATTACACTGTCGAGATTATGCAATATAAGGGCCGGCTTATCTTATAAGTATATATCATGTAGTTAGTATATAGGGTACACCTAAACCTCATGAAATGCTTTGGAGTTATAATTAGAAAACACATTCTTTCACAGCGCTTTGCACTCGTCTAGTTGCTATTGTGTATAATCCTAATGACATAACTCGTTACTATTGTCAACAAATAACGATTACACATAGGAACATGTATCGATTATGTAATATATATTATATAACTCTCCCAACCTAAATACCATTGTGGTAATGGTAGGTTTAGTGGTGTTGTAGTAGCTCTAGCTACTACAGTCTATATAAACTATTTTATTGTCTATATAGTCTATATAGACTTTACCTTGTTGTGTAAATGTTTCATAATAATATCGTCTATGATAATATTAATATAACCTATAAGTTATATTGTAATATAGTAAATACTGCCTAATATTAAATATACATCATTTCAAAATATAATTAATATCCAAGTGTATATATGTTTCTAACTAACTAGTATAGAAGAGCGCAATATATACACTATGTATATTTATATTTACACATTGAAATAAATGTTATAGTATCACATTTAAATTATTGTATACGTATATATTACAATTATGTAAATTTTGCATTGTATATTTAATTTTAGTGTACAATATAAAATTGCAAAATCTATAATGTACAGTAGTTCATTTCTCAAAACATTAGTAATTTTATTATCAGATATCCTACTATTATTGTAGCAATATATGTTGGCTATTAAATAAGACTACAATTAATGTATATGCATTATTATATTCTTAGGAATTCAGTCTCTAATATTCTTCCAATTAGGTCACTTTTCTAAATTTGTTTTGCTAGCAAAATTTTTAATCTCTGATAGTTTTAATCTTTATTGAATTGTTCTAATATGAAAACATGAAATTGTTTGTCATTATAATACTTTGATAGTTTATTTGAAATATATTATTTACTTAATAATTATTATTATAAAAAATTTAAATATACATTAGCTGATCTATAATTAGATTATATACTAATAAATAAATTAAGCGAACTGGATTTTTCTAGATAGCTAAAGATTATGTAATCAATTATGTAATTAGGTATTCAAAATTTCATGTATTATAAAATATCTTTACGAATACCGTATATTTAGAATCAATATTCATATATAATTATTGCTCTCTATAAACAAATTTAATTAATAAGTAACTAAGTAACAAAATATAAAAAACTGATTTATGCATTTTAATAAAATTAATTTAAAATAATTCCTAGAAGTAAAATAATGTATAATGACTACAAATAACTTCACTTTCACAAAAATCGATTAAAAAATTGATTAATGTATTAATTATAATATTATTAAATAACTTATTAAATATATATTAAAAATTGCAATACTTTATGAAAGTTTATTAAGTCATAAATTTCATATCCTAGACATTATGAAAAAAATATGAGACAACATTCAATGAGGGCATATCTTCATAAATGTGTTCTATAAATAGATCGTAATCAATGAATGTAAAACACTGCGAGGTCAGCAAATCAGTGGGTGTGTCCATCGTTGGTCAGTGGTGGCATTGGCTCCTCTTGAAGGGATTGTCGTTATTCTTGATGTCGAACTGGTGGCGAAAGGTTGCGAATCTTAAACATCGTATCCGAGGAACATTTGAGAATCGTTGCGAAAAATTGAAATGAAATTTAGTCGATTAAATGCGATAACTGAATCATACGAACCTGTCTTTAATATATCTATAACACGTCTATAACACGTCTATATAAAATGTACGAAAATAATAGCAAACACAAACAAATCAATGCAAAGAATACAAGTGCTTTTATTAATTGAACGACACAATATAGCCATAATAATAGAATGTATTATATAAAAAATGCAGAGAAATCAGGTGATATATTAATTGTAAATAATGGAAATAAGACAATTGTAAAGCGTTTCTATTGTGAATGTAGATCATCTTTGTACGGCAAAATGTAGGTCGAAGTGTGGCAGTATGCATGCCGATGTCCTTAATAAATAGGCCACGGTGCAGGTATTCAGTGAGTCGTAATATTTTCTGAATGCTCGGGTAAAGGCTGAAAAAGAAAAAAACGAAAACAAATCTAAAGTGCAAATGAGGACGTGAATTTAGTTTGAAATCGACGTAGAGTTTCATGATGTACGACTAATAGCTACGTGAACTCCTATTTACACGCGGAGTGAATTGAATACGCGGAAGTCAACTCCGACTCGCAAATTGAGACGAACGCGGAAACGTTACTGAGCCAAGTATCGATCTAGATTCGGAAGCCCCGACACAGAACGTGTTGCTTCAGTTTACAAGTTTGTTTAGCAGTTTTTAGTCGAATATGACTCTAAATTAATACTTGAGAGACAACATATCTAACGAAAAGTGGATATGACTTACGGGGAGTGGATGGGGCTTAAGAAGGGGGGGGCCGGAGCGCATGGGGAGTGGGTGGATCTTACGTAGAGTGGGCAGAGCATATGTAGAGTCTGCGGGGAATACTCACGATGGGGTCGGAGTGGATGTTGTTCATTTTGAGGTTGATTTCGCATTTGCATTTCAAGAGATCCTGAATGTGCTGAACAATAAGGCCGATAGCCACTGAGAAGGATGGATGCAAAGGTTGGCAAGAATGGAAGATGAAATTGGGATAAAATGCGGGCACGAAGAAAGGTGAGAGCAGCGCATTTTGGTATTGAGAAGAATGATGCGAGGATTAAATGAAAATATAGGGAATGAGTTTGGTTTTAGGCGGAGTTGTGCTGGAAGAGGAGGTGTAACAAGGAAATGAGAGATGAGCATTGGATGAGATTGGAGGAAGAATAATGGATACTGTGGATAGGGATGACATTGAGGATAAGGAGGGTAGGGAAGGTTTCAGGATTGATTAGATAACGTAAACAAGGGGGAGGATAGAATTATGGGGTAAGGATATATGAGCTAAGGATATATATATGGGGTAAGGATATATATATGGGGTAAGGATATATATATGGGGTAAGGATATATATATGGGGTAAGGATATATATATGGGGTAAGGAGAGGGGGTAAGGAGAGGGGGAGAATTACATAAGTGGGCAGTGAGCATGGAGAACATTTAGTGGAATGAAGGGAAGATGGATAAAGGGTGAATTGTATAGAAGTGTGGAAAGTGGAAGAAATCAATTGGGATTAGGAAGAGGGGAGGGTAACGGTGTTGAGGTAAGAGAGAGTGCTTACGTAGTGAGTTATCTGAAAATGTAATCTGTGTAAAGAGTAAATCGGACAGAGTAAAGTAAAATAAATATGTTAGGTATGTGACAAGACATTTAGTAATTATTAATATTAGAAATTACCCGCAAAGAATAGAATTGCAGTTGATAAAGGATTAGATGTATAAGTAGAATAAAAGGGTAGTATAATGTAAAGATGATGAAAGATGATGAAAGGTGGTATTGATTAGTCATCGAATGTTGCAAGAGTAAGTAATATAACTACAGTAAACACCCTTTACTAACCTGTATTATCAGCACCCCTAGGAATGATGACATCGGCATATTTCTTTGTCTGATAATAAACAAACAATACAATTGTGATCATTTGGCTAACATATATAACATATGAACTTAATTACTTATAAATATATATATATATATGTAATTTAATGATCACTTTGTAAAAAAATTATAATATTCCAACATCTATATATCTGTAGTATGTAATCTAACACACCTAATATAAAACATTTATTGATACATTCATTTAATATAAATATAAATATTATTAGATTTACAAGTGAACATTATAATACTGGTTATTGTAGAATTGTTAACAGAGAGTGTTGTTAAGATTAAGTTAAGATAAGATTAAATTAAGATAAGGTTAAATTAAGATAAGGTTAAATTAAGATAAGGTTAAGTTAAGATAAGGTTAAGTTAAGATAAGGTTAAGTTAAGATAAGGTTAAGTTAAGATAAGGTTAAGTTAAGATAAGGTTAAGTTAAGATAAGGTTAAGTTAAGATAAGGTTAAGTTAAGATAAGGTTAAGTTAAGATAAGGTTAAGTTAAGATAAGGTTAAGTTAAGATAAGGTTAAGTTAAGATAAGGTTAAGTTAAGATAAGGTTAAGTTAAGATAAGGTTAAGTTAAGATAAGGTTAAGTTAAGATAAGGTTAAGTTAAGATAAGGTTAAGTTAAGATAAGGTTAAGTTAAGATAAGGTTAAGTTAAGATAAGGTTAAGTTAAGATAAGGTTAAGTTAAGATAAGGTTAAGTTAAGATAAGGTTAAGTTAAGATAAGGTTAAGTTAAGATAAGGTTAAGTTAAGATTAAGATTAAGATTAAGTTTGTGATGTTATTTGCTATATTTTATAAACTAACTGGAAGACAAAATTCTTCAAAAGCTGGTTTCACAAGATTTGTGTAGTTATGCAAAACTTGATCCAATTCACGATTTCTCTCCTCCACGTCTCTCATGACTAATTGGTTGCGTGTTTACAAACTAATGTTACGAATACTAGCGTCACTAAAATAGATCCTAGAGACGATGGACGTAAACCATACTGAGGACGCAATGCAACTCTACGCATATCATTTGATGTGGTTTAGTTTGCTTTGATATTGATAATGTATTATTTATCTAGGCAGAGTATTCTAAACTAAGGTATACATTCATAGTAGTTACTATAAACAACATTACTATATATGTAAGGTGTTTATATATACAGGTGCTTCCTTTAGCTAAGTATTCATTACCATACCACTTATAATAACATACTGCCATAAATAAGTTATTTATAATGTCAATATTTACTTATTTTATGAGGATGTAATTCTGTTCTGTTTATTTGAATGTTATTGTTTATATTAAACACTATATTTATATTAGGTAAATGTATATATTCACGAGCACTCAGGCTAGACCATTAGATCAAGACATCACACATCATATATCACATGTTTATTTATAAATAGACTCAAGACTGATAAGAAAATTAGAGGTAGTAATTAAACTATACTATATATTAAACTATACTATATATTAAACTATACTATATATTAAACTATACTATAAATTAAACTATGCTAATTTGTAATCGGAGATTTGACATGATAAGATATAATACCTAGATAACAGTGAATATAATCAGCGATTTTACACATCCCCGAGGGTTGAATGAAAACAGTGAATTCGACAGTCAATAACCTCTCCTCGACAGCCTCGTGTCAGCGTCGGTGTCCACGAACATCATCATGTTGAAGAGGTCGCGAACGGGTTTGAAATAGAAGACGAGGATTCCTTCGAAGAGAATCACATCGCTGGCCTGGATCTCTCGTCGTTCGTCTGTTTTCCTGCAACAAAAGAACGGGGTAAGGTGGAGCTGGAATAATTGCGGGCGTGGAATGTGTAGGGCCTGGTGATGTGTATGGGTAGAACTAAAGGGTTTGGCAAAATATTGGGATAGAGGAGTATAGATACGGTATTGTTAGTTATGTGTTTTATGGAAAGGTGTTACGAGGTTATTGTGGGGACGGAGAGAGTAGAAATAAGTGAGTTCTGTAGGTGTAGAAGATAGTAGGGTAGGGTAGGGTAGAGTTAGTGGTGGTGGGAAGGTAAAAGGGTTGTCATATAGATCATTTGTACTAGAAATTAATTATGATGAATGCAAAACAATAAATGAAATATAAATAAGTTAAAAAGAGATCAATGGATATACAAAGCGTTAGTAATTTTTAATATTTAATCAGGCAATTTTAATATTATATAACTTGACATATAATACAGTTGATTTTGAAGTGAGGTATAGACTGGAATTAAGAAATAGTTGGTCGAGAGATTAACATCGAGTGACTTTTGAAGTCGTAGGTTGGAATTTCCACGGAATTGCCATTTCTCAAAGCAGTGAACGTTTTCATCATGAATTCCTCATCAAAAGCATCTATCAAATTATCGACAGTTAAAATCTCTCTCGCAAATCCACTGCATGGATTATAGAATCTTCACCCGAAGTAAAGTGGTCAGCATTCCTTTAAAATGATCTAATGGTTACCAATATTGACCCAACAATTATATATAGTCAAAGTGGTCAATAACTCACAAAGCTTAAAACAATCTTAAATATCCAAAAGCTTTCCAACTATATCAAATAACTCGAAATCCTTGCTGAACTGACCGGGGTGGTCGAAGTTATACTGCCCGAGCTTTGCTTTTTGCTGGTCCTGCTTGTTCAACGGGTGATAGAAGCTCTCCTGACTTATGGTGACGATTTTACGAGAGAAGGCTTCGTGATCCAGTAGATGTTCATGAGCGGCATACAAGTCCTTGGTGATGTTACGGCACACGGAAGTCTGGGAGAGGGTGCAATCACGAATATTTTTATTAATCATATATTATTATATTATTATATTATATTATTATATTATTATAACATTATATATGTTATTTTCACAATATTTATTTACACATTTCTTTGTAATATATATATATATATTTTTAATCTATATAATCTATTTAATATATTTAATCTATATAATATTTTTATAATATCAACTTATATACATAATTCAAATATGAATTATGCATGTAAACACACTACACCTTTTAAGAATTAGCCATGTCCATTTGATGTATATAAATAAACCGAAATTTACATAATGATTTTTATGATAAATATATTATAATTAATCACTATAATTTAACTATGATTTCAATCGATTATTTTATATTGTATATCATTTTATATTATATATGTGGTATATTAATTGATTTTTTATTTAATTAATTATTAGGATGTCAATTATTATTATAAAATATATCTTATTCTTATTAAACACCTTTTATATCGTGTCGATAATATGTACACTTTTAATACATGGATATTAAATCACTAAATTGGTGTTTTATAAACATATATTATATGTAATTTTGTAATATCAAATCGTGGTATCTCATATAAACATAAAATAGCGATAATATATATTATTTAATCTTACTGGTTATCATTATTATTAAAATTGGGATAAAAATGAATCAATAATAATACGATTAATCCTAGAAATTCAATATTAATTATATACAAATATTAAATCCTAGAAAACATTAATATTCGAAAAAATAACCTTTCCAGAGGCGGTACCACCGGCTACACCTATTATAAATGGAAATGAAGAGGATTTCATTTTTTTAATTAATTCACCACAATCATCATAACCGTTATTACTATTATACATTAAGAATATATAGGAGAATATTAATTAAAAAAATATTATTATATTGGTAATTCCCCCTGTTGATTGGATATTTATTATTAACAATTATTATCAAAACTATTTTTAATAATAGATGAAATAAAATAGTATTGTTATCTATCAATATAATTCATAGATTTGGATAAAGAACTTGCGATTAAAGTAATCCAAGATTTAAGGTAATCTTGGAGGTAATCGTGATCCTATTCCATATCAATGATTCCATTATTGTCTAATAACTAATACAAAAATTCTAATAGAGACAAAAATAATCATTTAATAAAAAATATATAATATTATTTCATTATTTATTTAAAATGTATTACTAAAAATGTAAATTATAAAAATAATGTGTTATTGAAATATATTGAAATAGTCAAGATTGCCATTAATTTACAAGATTTTGGTTATATTGGAAAATAGTATATAGGTTAATTTTAATAAACTAATAAAAGTTCATAATATAATTTATAATAATATACAAAATATGATGTATACATAATTAAAATAAGCTACCGATTATCTAATATTCCACAATTCTACATAACTTCGAGATACTGTACTTCTATATTTAGATCACTATGTTTATTAATAGTAGTATCATATTTATTCACAGTATTATTAATAAATTTGATAGTCTGATGATTATCGGATTTATCCAATTAAATATATATTATAGATAATCAATCTATATATATTAATTTATATATCGTTAAAAGTTTTGAAGAAAACAATAATGATAATCTATATATGATTTAGTTGATATAATCTTAGAAATTAGTGAACAGTTCAAATGGAGTTTAAGAGGCGTAACTACGAAATGAAAACTTTAAATAATATGTATTAAATAATTAATATTTTATTATTGAATACTAACATAGAGATTATAATAATAAAATATTATATGACAAATAAGAAGTAATATGGCATCGACATATATGCCAAAAGTAATAACAAATCGCGGTAAAACTCCTTCGCAAATAGAACGGGATACTTTTGAAAGAACCCAGGTTATTATCGTTTTAATGTGTAAACTGCATTCAATATGTTTACGACCAGGTCCAACGACTTATAAATAAAACGCATCGGCTTCATATTGCGGCAGGATGGTAATACTATGATATCAGTTAATTGTTCACATTTTTCTTATTATAAACTTTATGGAAAAGTTTATTAAATATCCTGATTATATTATATTGTGTAAATGTCAAAATTAACTGTAGTAATAAAGATACATATCTATATTACGATATAAATATTATAGACATACTAACGATATAATAGTAATATATAATTCAGAAAATGAATAAAAGATTATTATTATAAAAATAAGATTGATTGGAGTGATAAGTGTAAGAATTTGCCCATGTTTGGATAAACACAATTGCAAATGGATATTCATGTAATTATAATATATAATAATTATATATATATATATTTATATATGTATATGATATAACACATATTTATAATATTAGATTTATGTTATTTCTAAATATATAATATATTATAAATTAAATTATTAATCAACTATAATCATTGAGTAACGTATAATACCCACAACTATTGACAATCATTTTCAAATATATTACTTGTATATATTGGGTATTGGTATTAAAATTTTATTAAAAAAAATATATATTGATATATTATTTTTATTTAATTTTATTTCATTTAAAAATATGAGTTGTAAGAGTAACATAATGTAGATTATATAAATATATATTTCCTAATTAATTATTTATAGTATTGTAAATAATCTTATAACATTTAACAATATAAACACTTAATTATGACCATCAGTGAAAGTGTCATTTATTTATAATCTGTTTTAATTTATTATTTAATTTGGTACATTTAACCCAACAAATTAGCTTATTTTTTATTTCTCATAAATATAACTGCACATTAGGGGTGGTGATATTTAGCCAATCAATCTAATTGATATAGAATATATAGATATTTATTATTTATAACACTCTGCGTTAAACGTTATAATAAGAAATTAAATATTAATGAATCACGTCGAATCTTGAAAAATAGTCATATAATGCTTCCAATGAAACAAGCACATTTTATTTACCTGTCATATTTTTATAAACAATGACATTTATTTGAATTCATTATTATTTAATAAATTTATTATTAATCAAACTATAATATGGATCTCGGGAATACTGATGATAGTAATTTATTTGTTCCTAATAAAATGAATAAAACTCAACTACCCACATTACAACCATTTATTGGCACTTTCTATATTTACTTACTATTTTAAAATGTATTAAAAACAAAATTGAAACTACCCTTATAAGAGCCACAACTAATTTTATTATTGAGTTCTGGCAATCTGCGTCTCTACCTCACATTCCTTTTGATAGTCTTTGTGTTAAGGTTGGCAGATTGGTGAAAAGTGTCAAAATAATTAAAAAGAGCTACACAAAAAGTTACTATTTTATAATTATAATTAATTTTTTTTATCCATTTTTGTCGAATTTAAAAAATTATAAACACCTATAATTTTCCAGTACTTTTACGTTAGAATAAAAAAAATTGCGAATATTATAAAGGTTTGGTGGTAGAAGTAAATATATGTTATATATAATATAGTATGATACACTTTGTATACATCTGTATTTAACATTTGACCATATTGAGCTATTGCTATACAACAATTATGTATTGTAACACTACTATCTAAACCGAGTATAGAATACGTTTTAATCTTAATTTGATATCAGAAGTGTTATAATGATAAAATGTGTTAAATATATTATTTGCTACAGAAATTACAATTTCTAAAATAAAATGTTGCCGTTAATATTTATTAAATATTTTATATTTTCAAAACTTATAACAATATTTGATTATTATGAATAATTAGTTAATTAATTAATTAACTAATTAGTAATATTATTACTATGTAAAAACTAAATAGTTTTTACATATTAGAAAATTATTGCAAATATATATATTTAAAATATGATTCAATAATTTTAGTTGATTTCTGATGTAATTTACACTTTTATAATTAATAATAGTGTAACATGATATATATTTATTACATTATATATTATTTAACTAATTTTATATATTGTTATATATATTAATATATATGTTTTTTTAAATATTAATTTTATACAATGGTGAAATTTAAAATAGTTTAAGATATTTTAACTGATTATGTAATAGGTTAGTATTTAACATGTCAAAATTTCACTGATTACCATATCAATATTACGTTTATATAAATTGAATTCATATTATTATATATATCAATTAAAGCTTTAATAAAATAGATTTTTTGGTTTTATTTCCTATAAATAACTTTCGAAATTAATATAATATTTGGTAAATATTATATAAACAGCTGTTATTAATTTGCTTCGAATGTCTTGCACAGATGAGTTATTGCGTAATCTATGATTGTTATTATTGCCAATCAATCGACGTCGAGATAAGTTTCCTTCTATGAAAATCAAGAATGTTTTCATTGTAACGCGTAACGCTGTAATTCTCTCGGCTTAGGATTTTCTTCGGTTCGGTTTGCCTGGGGTTTATTTGTATTTGGATATTAATTCCGTGTAGGCAATGAATAAATGGACGCAAGCCTGCGTTATATGTATTATTAGTTATCTCTATAATTAATATAAGTGCCTGAATGCATAGTGAAACACCGCGGATAATTGTAATGAACAGCATCCTTACTTTACGAGGGTATATCGAGTCTTGTAAATCATGTTTATAATAAATGAGTTTGTTATTAATTCTGTTTATTATTAATTATAATGATTTCTGCCCCTCAAACAGCACGCCAGCATCTCGAAGGCCATAAACGACGAAGAGACACCGGTGAAAGAGAAACATGTCCGCAGTATCCTTTACGTCCTAGTAGAACTCCCGTATTATTCTTTACGTCCTAGTAGAACTCCCGCATTATTCTTTACCTCCTAGTAGCACTCCCGCATTATTCTTTATGTCCTAGTAGTACTCCCGCATTATTCTTTACCTCCTAGTAGCACTCCCGCATTATTCTTTATGTCCTAGTAGAACTCCCGCATTATTCTTTATGTCCTAGTAGAACTCCCGCATTATTCTTTACTTCCTAGTAACACTCTCGCAGCATCCTTTACTTCCTAGTAGAACTCCCGCATTATTCTTTACTTCCTAATAGCACTCCCGCATTATTCTTTACCTCCTAGTAACACTCCCGAATTATTCTTTATGTCCTAGTAGAACTCCCGCATTATTCTTTATGTCCTAGTAGAACTCCCGCATTATTCTTTACTTCCTAGTAACACTCTCGCAGCATCCTTTACTTCCTAGTAGAACTCCCGCATTATTCTTTACTTCCTAATAGCACTCCCGCATTATTCTTTACCTCCTAGTAACACTCCCGAATTATTCTTTATGTCCTAGTAGAACTCCCGCATTATTCTTTATGTCCTAGTAGAACTCCCGCATTATTCTTTACCTCCTAGTAACACTCCCGAATTATTCTTTATGTCCTAGTAGAACTCCCGCATTATTCTTTACGTCCTAGTAGAACTCCCGCATTATTCTTTACGTCCTAGTAGAACTCCCGTAGTGTCCTTTACGTCCTAGTAGAACTCCCGCATTATTCTTTACCTCCTAGTAACACTCCCGAATTATTCTTTATGTCCTAGTAGAACTCCCGCATTATTCTTTATGTCCTAGTATCACTCTCATTGCCTCCTTTATGTCCTAGTAGAACTCCCGCATTATTCTTTACGTCCTAGTAGCACTCTCATTGCCTCCTTTATGTCCTAGTAGAACTCCCACATTATTCTTTACGTCCTAGTAGAACTCCCGCAGTATCCTTTACGTCCTAGTAGAACTCCCGCATTATTCTTTATGTCCTAGTAGAACTCCCGCATTATTCTTTACGTCCTAGTAGAACTCTCGCATTATTCTTTACGTCCTAGTAGAACTCCCGCATTATTCTTTACGTCCTAGTAGAACTCCCGCAGTATCCTTTACGTCCTAGTAGAACTCCCGCATTATTATTTACGTCCTAGTAGAACTCCCGCAATATTCTTTACGTCCTAGTAGAACTCCCGCATTATTCTTTACGTCCTAGTAAAACTCCCGCAATATTCTTTACGTCCTAGTAGAACTCCCGCAGTATCCTTTACGTCCTAGTAGAACTCCCGCATTATTCTTTACGTCCTAGTAGAACTCCCGCATTATTCTTTACGTCCTAGTAGAACTCCCGCATTATTCTTTACGTCCTAGTAGTACCCCCGCATTATTCTTTACGTCCTAGTAGCACTCCCACATTATTCTTTACCTCCTAGTAGCACTCCCACATTATTCTCTATGTCCTAGTAGCACTCCCACATTATTCTTTATGTCCTAGTAGCACTCCCACATTATTCTTTACGTCCTAGTAGAACTCCCGCAGTATCCTTTACGTCCTAGTAGAACTCCCGCATTATTATTTACGTCCTAGTAGAACTCCCGCAATATTCTTTACGTCCTAGTAGAACTCCCGCATTATTCTTTACGTCCTAGTAAAACTCCCGCAATATTCTTTACGTCCTAGTAGAACTCCCGCAGTATCCTTTACGTCCTAGTAGAACTCCCGCATTATTCTTTACGTCCTAGTAGAACTCCCGCATTATTCTTTACGTCCTAGTAGAACTCCCGCATTATTCTTTACGTCCTAGTAGTACCCCCGCATTATTCTTTACGTCCTAGTAGCACTCCCACATTATTCTTTACCTCCTAGTAGCACTCCCACATTATTCTTTATGTCCTAGTAGCACTCCCACATTATTCTTTATGTCCTAGTAGCACTCCCACATTATTCTTTACGTCCTAGTAGAACTCCCGCAGTATCCTTTACGTCCTAGTAGAACTCCCGCATTATTATTTACGTCCTAGTAGAACTCCCGCAATATTCTTTACGTCCTAGTAGAACTCCCGCATTATTCTTTACGTCCTAGTAAAACTCCCGCAATATTCTTTACGTCCTAGTAGAACTCCCGCAGTATCCTTTACGTCCTAGTAGAACTCCCGCATTATTCTTTACGTCCTAGTAGAACTCCCGCATTATTCTTTACGTCCTAGTAGAACTCCCGCATTATTCTTTACGTCCTAGTAGTACCCCCGCATTATTCTTTACTTCCTAATAGCACTCCCGCATTATTCTTTACCTCCTAGTAGCACTCCCACATTATTCTTTATGTCCTAGTAGCACTCCCACATTATTCTTTATGTCCTAGTAGCACTCCCACATTATTCTTTACTTCCTAATAGCACTCCCACATTATTCTTTATGTTCTAGTAGTACTCCCGCATTATTCTTTACGTCCTAGTGGCACTCTCGCAGCCTACGATTTCACACCTTCCCAACATCGCCTACCTCTACTCCTCCATATATCCCTTCCATGCCCATCTACCCTTCTCTCGGACCCAATCTAATCCCCTCTCTACCTCGTCCGTTTCCTATTCTAATTCCAACTCATCTGACTACTTTATATATTTAATATTCCCTGCTCCCCGCTCATTTTCTCTTCAAACTCTTGTAATTTCATATTTTGCTGATAATTGTGATAAATTTCTGATAAATATATTTAATATAGAAATTCCCAACGATTGTATATTTATAGCTTTGTTTACTTCACATCGCATAAATAACTAACTGTATCTATTGTTATCATCTCCTGGTATGATTTCCTGGTATCAGCTCCTGTTATTATCTCTCGTATCATCTCGTTTTATTTCCTCTTGATATTATCTCCTGTATATTCACATCATTGAAAATCGTGATATCATTTCTTTTGTAATAGCTTTGACAGTATTTTTAACTGTATTCTCTCTCTCTCTTTCTCACTTTATTTTTAGGCTACTCATTAACTTTGCTAGAATGACATTTAGCCCTTTCCCAGTTCAAATAGCACGATTCCCGTACTGTATAAGAATAAATTATGAACACACGTATAATATATGCATTGCATATAACCTGTTCAGTTGTTACCTTAACAGGAATGACCTGAAATATGTGACACTGCCATTCCATAACATACTCTGGCTGTTATGAGTCACCCTAACGAACATCTAACACCCATGACTCATGCATACTAATCCGTACGACGCTAGCCACTCAACCCTATACTGCAATCTCTATGCCAGATCTATTATTTCGTTTGTGATCTGCTATGAAGTTTCTTTGGGTCGCGATTTCAATTTCTGTGAGTTAAACATTCACGTTTCTTACATAAGAATGATAAGAATATTGTTGAATTTTGTTTTCACGGAAAACATTTTTTTTATTAATTTATTAATTTTGTAATAAAAAAACGTAATTAACATTTTATAAATCAGTGATTTATGAAATGACTTTATTGTATTAATAAATATCTTTACCAATTTGTTAATCAACAGTGAAATAGTTTGTACTCTACATTAAACACTATACACATATCTACTGTGCATTGTAATATGATCTGTAATATGACTTATTAATTATGAGTTAACATAATACAGATGTTATTACCCATAATATAATATAATATAATATAATATAATATAATATATATATATAATATATATATATAATATTTTATTTCTATAATAATCATGATTAACTGCTATTTTTCTGAAATGTGGTAATTGAAATATTCTCTTCTTTATTGTTAAGCATATAACACACTCTTTCTCAAATCACACCATATCCAGTAAATCAAAACACATATTATTATTATCATAGGTAGTTATTTTTCACAGATAATTTATTATTATTTTAATATGTTCTGGATTATATAAAATTATTGTTTGTTTATATTCTAAATAAATCTCATTTTTATACCAGAAATAAAGTATTTATTAATTAGTTTAAAAATTAATTTTCAGTATACCAAAATATATTAAATTTAATAATAATATGAATATTATATACATATAATATTCATTACTCCTTACTTAACTCCTTCATATATTCTAGAATCCTCTCCACCTCTCTACCCGATCAATCTTATATAATTTATGGGATGAATTTTCATTCGTTTGTGACAACACCTGTTTATAATAAATGCTTACTTTTAGTGTTAACAAAGCACCATTACCTCATAATCATTCAAATCAGATCAGCTTTACAGAATTTAAAGTATTCAATGTTTTGTTTTGTTATTATATTAACAGAACATGTTCATTATATGTTCTTTTATCATATTTTATTAAAATGAAGAATAATTCATTATATTGTATTTCCAAATATGCTTTCTCTTAACTTATCTTATTTAAGTCATTAGTCAAACCTCATTAGAGTTTTTCCTTTTCTTCCATAATGATCTCTTTACCTTAACCTTCCTTCATATACTCATTACAGTTATTGCTATCTATTGTCCCCTCCTCTAAGTTATTGCTATCTCTTGTCCTCTGCTTTAAGTTATTGCTATCTCTTGTCCTCTCCTCTAAGTTATTGCTATCTATTGTCCTCTCCTTTAAGTTATTCCTTTCTCTTATCCTCTCCTCTAAGTTATTGCTATCTCTTGTCCTATCCTTTAAGTTATTACTATCTCTTATCCCCTCCTCTAAGTTATTGCTATCTATTGTCCTCTCCTTTAAGTTATTCCTTTCTCTTATCCTCTCCTCTAAGTTATTGCTATCTCTTGTCCTATCCTTTAAGTTATTACTATCTCTTATCCCCTCCTCTAAGTTATTGCTATCTCTTGTCCTCTCCTTTAAGTTATTCCTTTCTCTTATCCTCTCCTCTAAGTTATTGCTATCTCTTGTCCTATCCTTTAAGTTATTACTATCTCTTATCCCCTCCTCTAAGTTATTGCTATCTCTTGTCCTCTGCTTTAAGTTATTACTATCTCTTATCCCCTCCTCTAAGTTATTGCTATCTCTTGTCCTCTGCTTTAAGTTATTACTATCTCTTATCCTCTCCTCTAAGTTATTGCTATCTCTTGTCCTCTCCTTTAAGTTATTGCTATCTCTTGTCCCCTCCTCTAAGTTATTGCTATCTATCGTCCTCTCCTCTAAGTTATTGATATCTCTTGTCCCCTCCTTTAAGTTATTGCTATCTATTGTTCTCTGCTTTAAGTTATTTCTATCTCATGTCCTCTCCTCTAAGTTATTGCTATCTCTTGTCCCCTCCTTTAAGTTATTGCTATCTCTTGTCCTCTGCTTTAAGTTATTGCTATCTCTTGTCCTATCCTCTAAGTTATTGCTATCTCTTGTCCCCTCCTTTAAGTTATTGCTATCTCTTGTCCCCTCTTCAATACCTGCGTCTACCTTAACTGCTCGTTCTCGAAGTCATCATTGTCGGAACTCACCACGACCTCAATGCCACCGTGTTCTGGCATCAGTGTCGCCACGTCCTACATCTCCAGCACAACTCCATCATGGCTTGGAAGTTCTGCTACGTCGCCCATCGGCTGATACGCGATGGCCATCCGGAGGTTAGCCGGTAATGGATTAAACGAGAGGGTTAGGGGTTATCGGCCATCCGGGGTTATCTGGAGATGTTCGGCGAAGAAAGTTATCCGATAGGGTTTGGCGGCGGTTTTTAGGAATGTAGTTATCGACGGGGTTTTGGGGAATAGGAACTCTGTGAAGATTGTTGGGAGAGATCTTGTGCCGGGCGAGTGTTAGGTGAAAACGTTATCGGAGGAGTGTTGGTTGTTCTATGTGAAAGGTTAGTGAGAGTGACGATGAGGTCAGGGGACAATGTTAGTAGAGGGGGTCGGAGGAGAACCTCTAGGAAAATGTTCAGTAGAATGCCTGGATATAAGTTTCTGCAAGTTCGTTTATAAGGAGTGATGTTTTTTGGAATAACACATCGTGATTCACGATTAGAATAAATAGTCCATCCGGTGGTCGGCGCGGATATCTCCTAATCATCTTGAGGTCAAGGAGGTCAAGGAGAGAGGTCGCGGGGCGTGGGGTGCAATAAACATCCTGGAGTAGAGCTTATGAAGAACTTGTACAAATAAACCATCTATAAACAAGTATTATTATGGTGAGTGGTTATGGGGGCATGAGTGGTGTAGCATGTGTGGTGTATGACATGAGTGGTGTATGACATGTAGGAATGTCTGCGGTAATATGTTCACAGTTTCACTGAAGTATAGAGAAGGGGTGAACATCACTTTCTGTTGATTATTAATAAGGAGGTAATAATGTTGAATTACTGATAAGGTAAATTATTTTTATATGAATAGTTACTATGGGTATGCATTGTTCGGGTGATTAAAACAATAGGTTATTGTATAATATACTTGTCAATTACATGAAAGTGTAATTCATTTCATTAATATTAAAGTCCGAAAGGCTTCAAATTGTTTTTACTTTCACCCCAATTGTACTTCTACGACTACTTAACTACTTATCTACTACTACTACTGCTTAACTTGTATTAATTAACTACTATGACTTAGCTACTACTACTTAACTACTACAACTACTTATCTAATACTACTTTTCTAATACTACTTAACTTCTACTACTTAACTACTGCTACTTATCTACTACTACTACTTAACTACTACTAATTAACTACTTCTAATTAACTACTACTATTTAACTACTATTTATCTACTACTACTATTTAACTACTACTACATAATTACTGTTACTTATCTACTACTACTTAACTACTACTACTACTTATCTACAACTACTCATCTACTACTACTTAACTATTACTACATAATTACTACTACTTATCTACTACTACGTATCTACTACTAATTAACTAAATCTACTTATCTACTACTACTTAACTATTACTACTTAACTATTACAACTTATCTACTACTACTTAACTACTACTAATTAACTACTACTACTTAACTACTACTAATTAACTACTACTATTTAACTACTACTATTTATCTAATACTACTATTTAACTACTACTACTTATCTACTACTAATTAACTATATCTATTACTACAACTACTCATCTACTACTACTTAACTATTACTACATAATTACTGTTACTTATCTACTACTACTTAACTACTACTACTAATTAACTACTACTACTAATTAACTACTACTACTTATCTACTACTACTACTTATCTACTACTAATTAACTACATCTACTACTACAACTACTCATCTAATACTACTTAACTATTACTACTACTTATCTACTACTATTATCTACTACAAATTAACTACAACTACTCATCTACTACTACTTATCTACTACTACATAATTACTACTACTTATCTACTACTACTTATCTACTACTATTTTCTACTAATAATTAACTACAACTACTCATCTACTACTAGTTAACTATTACTACATAATTACTACTACTTATCTACTACTACTATTATGTATCTACTACTACTTAACTATTACTACATAATTACTACTACTTATCTACTACTACTATTATTTATCTACTACTAGTTAACTATTACTACCAAATTACTACTACTTATCTACTACTACTACTACTTATCTACTACTACTTAACTATTACTACATAATTACTACTACTTATCTACTACTACTTAACTATTACTACATAATTACTACTACTAATCTACTACTACTGCTTATCTACTACTACTTAATTACTACTAATTACCTACTACTACTACTTAATTACTACTTAATGTGACAACAGCTTGCAATGAATTACAATTCATATTCTGCTGCTTTGTGATACTCTATGAAATGAATCATTTATAATCTAATTCATTCTCTCACTAAATGTATCTGTGAAACTAAATTACCATTTTTTTTATTTACAATTACAACAAATCAGTTTGCCTCTATAATAAAGGTTTATTTGATAGGGTTTATTTCATAGGGTTTATTTGATGGGGTTTATTTGATGGGGTTTATTTCATAGGGTTTTTTTGATGGGGTTTATTTGATGGGGTTTACTTGATGGTGTTTGTTTTATGGGGTTTATTTAAATGTGTATATAAGTTTATTTAATGGGGATCGTGTAAGTGAGTTTATTAATAGTGCTTATTTATACCTTAACATATCTTTTGTAATAACACTTTCAACCTACATTCGCCCAAATGTAAACACATTCTAGAGTAAACATTACACAATCTGAACCTGAATTTAACGAGATGAAGAGTGACTATACATTATCTACGACTGCCCCCCCCGTGGGTCTATACCAGTGTGATATACAATAGCTTATAATATACTTATAGATTAAAGCTCACGTTACTCACTCGATGCCGCTTAAGTGTATATCCATAATGCAACATTATTGATCCAACATTCATTGAATTATGAGTCATTATTTTTTCACGATTCATTGATTACTTCATTTTTTCACCGGGATCCTATTTACGCTGAGGATATTTAAATGTTTACCTTCTTTGTGTTATTATTTCATGAAACCATCCTTTTCACTACGAACTAACTGTTAACACTATTAATTGATACAACAACCGATAGTAACCTTTTCTCAGTGTTGCAAAATACTGATTTATTATCCAAAAGTACAATTAATTTGATTTTGAAATGAAATATAATATGCCTTAGGGCTTACTGAAATTAGTTAAATTGTGTGTGAGAATGTTTGAGTGTGTGTTTGGGTGTGTGTGGTTATATGTGCTTGTATATGTCAGTGTGTGTATATGTCAGTGTGTGTGTGTATGTATGTTTATGAATGGATGAGTGTATGTCTAAATATTTACATGTGTTTAAGTGTGTGTATGTGTGTGTCTGTATGGGTATGTGTGAGTGGGTATGTGTGAGTGTGAGATTGTACATATTCATGTATGCTTGATTATGCATGTGTGTGCGTATGTATGTATATTTATACACATTTGTAAATTAATAGAGATTATATACAATGTAATTTAACATTCCGATTCAATTTCTACAATGTGAACATTTAATAATTCCTTTAGGAATAATATATATAATAATGTAATAATATTATTGTGAATGAGATATTTCTCTTGAGGTATTTAAGGAGAGGTTTAATGTACTACTATAGTATTTAACACTAAGTAGATATACCAGGGAGGTATAATGTAGTTTAAACTTACCTAGAATAGTATTTAACACTAAGTAGATAGTTTCACAAGTAATATGGTCAGTGGTATGGTCAGTAATATGGCCAGTAGTATGGTCAGTAGTATGGTCAGTAGTATTGTCAGTAGTATGGTCGGTAGTATGGTCAGTAGTATGGTCAGTGGTATGGTCAGTAGTATGGTCAGTAATATAGCCAGTAGTATGGTCAGTAGTATGGTCAGTAGTATGGTCAGTAGTATGGTCAGTAGTATTACCAGTAGTATGGTCAGTAGTATGGCCAGTAGTATGGTCAGTAGTATGGTCAGTAATATAGCCAGTAATATAGCCAGTAGTATGGTCAGTAGTATGGTCAGTAGTATGGTCAGTAGTATGGTCAGTAGTATGGTCAGTAGTATGGTCAGTAGTATGGTCAGTAGTATGGTCAGTAGTATGGTCAGTAGTATGGTCAGTGGTATGGTCAGTAGTATGGTCAGTAGTATGGTCAGTAGTGTGGCCAGTAGTGTGGCCAGTAGTATGGTCAGTAGTATGTTCAGTAGTATGGTCAGTAGTATGGTCAGTAGTATGGTCAGTAGTATGGTCAGTAGTATGGTCAGTAGTATGGTCAGTGGTATGGTCAGTGGTATGGCCAGTAGTATGGTCAGTAGTATGGTCAGTAGTATGGTCAGTAGTATGGTCAGTAGTATGGTCAGTAGTATGGTCAGTAGTATGGTCAGTAATATGGTCAATGGTATGGCCAGTAGTATGGCTAGTAGTATTGTCAGTAATATGGTCAGTAGTATGGTCAGTAGTATGGTCAGTAGTATGGTCAGTAGTATGGATAGGTGGGCTAATATTGATTAAT
The DNA here is from genome assembly GCA_964035775.1 of Osedax frankpressi. NCBI lineage: Eukaryota > Metazoa > Annelida > Polychaeta > Sabellida > Siboglinidae > Osedax > Osedax frankpressi. Next base: position 36,148,863 of record OZ038314.1, on the reverse strand, counting down.
TCTGATTTATTGCAATTGAAAAGAATATAATTATTTGTTAGCTATTTGATTAAGCTATTGAAAATGTATTGTTAAGGTATTGTTAAGGTATTAAGGCAGTATTGTGATCATTTCAGCTATTGTTTCTATATGTAATTCTGTATCAACTACATATAAGTTATATTTAATGTTAGGTCATTTATAGACGATATCTATCTCTGATGTGACTTTTATTAAGAATGTCTGGCAGACAGATTGTAAGTTGAAGTTCTTAGTAAGTCTTAATAATATTGAATAGATAACAATGGTTTTTAATACTGAGCAAATTTATATGTTGAAAGTCTGTTTTCAAATTTTGAGCAGTCAAATAGTGAGAATTCAGTCGTTGCGGTTTGTTGAAGCTTTAGAAGACATTTTAAGTTTTGAAGTTAATTTTAATAATAGTTGTAAATATCCGGTGTTCTTTAATTGTTGCCTATTATCAAAGGTAGTTGGCAAATTCTGCCTTAATTTCAGAAATCGGTTGTGAAAAGTAAAAAATGTTTATTATTCATAATAATTATTTGTTTGTCTTATAAAGTTTTGTAAAGTTGTGAATATATTATTTTAATTCTCTCAATATATAGTCTTTATTTTCTTTAAATATGTACGCTAATCGATTTGTGATAGGTAAAGATAGATTTAGAATAGATTAGCTGTATTTTTGTGAGTGTCCAGTAATCTGAGTTAATAAAGTTACGAAGTGAATTTATATTATATCACTTTTATAGTCTGAGGGTGAACTTATTTGTTTAAATAGTTCTGAAGTTAAATTGACTTGTTTAGTAAGTACTTAAGTTAAACTAACTTGTTTAGTAAGTACTTAAGTTAAACTGACTTGTTTAGTAAGTACTTAAGTTAAACTGACTTGTTTAGTAAGTACTTAAGTTAAACTCACTTGTTTAGTAAGTTCTGAAGTTAAACTCACTTGTTTAGTAAGTACTTAAGTTAAACTGACTTGTTTAGTAAGTACTTAAGTTAAACTCACTTGTTTAGTAAGTACTTAAGTTAAACTCACTTGTTTAGTAAGTACTTAAGTTAAACTGACTTGTTTAGTAAGTACTTAAGTTAAACTGACTTGTTTAGTAAGTACTTAAGTTAAACTCACTTGTTTAGTAAGTTCTGAAGTTAAACTCACTTGTTTAGTAAGTACTTAAGTTAAACTGACTTGTTTAGTAAGTACTTAAGTTAAACTCACTTGTTTAGTAAGTACTTAAGTTAAACTCACTTGTTTAGTAAGTTCTTAATTTAAACTGACTTGTTTAGTAAGTACTTAAGTTAAATTGACTTGTTTAGTAATTTCTGAAGTTAAACTCACTTGTTTAGTAAGTACTTAAGTTAAACTGACTTGTTTAGTAATTTCTTAAGTTAAACTCACTTGTTTAGTAAGTTCTGAAGTTAAACTCACTTGTTTAGTAAGTACTTAAGTTAAATTGACTTGTTTAGTAAGTACTTAAATTAAACTGACTTGTTTAGTAAGTACTTAAGTTAAACTGACTTGTTTAGTAAGTTCTGAAGTTAAACTCACTTGTTTAATAATTTCTGAAGTTAAACTGACTTGTTTAGTAAGTACTTAAGTTAAATTGACTTGTTTAGTAAGTACTTAAGTTAAACTGACTTGTTTAGTAATTTCTGAAGTTAAACTGACTTGTTTAGTAAGTACTTAAGTTAAACTGACTTGTTTAGTAAGTACTTAAGTTAAATTGACTTGTTTAATAAGTACTTAAGTTAAACTGACTTGTTTAGTAAGTACTTAAGTTAAACTCACTTGTTTAGTAAGTTCTGAAGTTAAACTGACTTGTTTAATAATTTCTGAAGTTAAACTGACTTGTTTAGTAAGTACTTAAGTTAAATTGACTTGTTTAGTAAGTACTTAAGTTAAACTGACTTGTTTAGTAAGTACTTAAGTTAAACTCATTTGTTTAGTAAGTTCTGAAGTTAAACTGACTTGTTTAGTAATTTCTGAAGTTAAACTGACTTGTTTAGTAAGTACTTAAGTTAAATTGACTTGTTTAGTAAGTACTTAAGTTAAACTGACTTGTTTAGTAATTTCTGAAGTTAAACTGACTTGTTTAGTTAGTTCTGAAGTTAAAATCACTTGCTTAGTAATTTCTGAAGTTAAACTGATTTTTTTAAAGGTACTGTTGTTAATGACAAAGTAATTTTTATTTCTAACAAAATTAGGTTACTTATTTCTGCCTCAATTTTATCTTATACATTTATATTATCTATTATCTATTTATATTATACATTTATATTATCTATTTATATTATACATTTATATTATGAATTGGTAATAATTTACAAGCCTCCGTTTTTTGGTACATTCCCTTTTGTTAAATAATTTATTTAATTACTCACTCATTGTTATTGAGATAGTTGTTTATTGTTATAATGTAATTATTAACATGTTGATTTCATTCTTGTTAATTTCACAGATTCTCAAAGACTCTCTTCGTTATCTGTCATTCATTCTGGAACTTGGAAAATACTGGGTTAACTAAAAAATAGTTTATTCTAGTGATATTGTTATTTAGTATTAGTTCTCTCTATGACCCATGAATCCAGATGATATAACTAATATACAATCTTATATAATTATTTTAAATAAAAATAAACACAATATATTTTTAATACAAATAAAATATAACACTTATTATTTAACTAATAAACTTTAATGGCCTGGATGAATCCTGGGTACCCAAGAGAATATATATTTTATTTGTATTTAAATAATGTTATAATTATATTTTATTTAAAATAATAATATAATAATTTGTAATAGTTACATTAACTGGTGTCTAGATTAATACTAAGTCTGAATTTGATCACATAATCATAATTAAATAAATATTGATATTCAAATTAAATATTGATAAATCAAATTTATAAAATTAAATAAATATACTCACTAAAATTCTCCGACTAATAGTCCAGATCATTTAGTTTTTTGCATTACATGATTTACTTTAGTAGTAACTATAATTTTTGAAACATGTTACCGAATATTATATAACTATTACATAAACTCTACAGAAAACAACTAACAAGACATTTAAGTTTTTTTTTTAAAAACAGTTTATATATTTTATTTCGCAATGAATGTCGTTTTTTTAATCTAATTCTCTATCTTCGTCTACACCTTCAGGGACATTCAGAAGAGTATGGTAAACTCATCGCTCTCTACATCAAACTACTTATCGGACGATTCAAGTTTCACAAAAAGGTTTACACCCGTTACTTGTTACGTAACATCTCACAATGAACAACATCTTATTATCTCGAACTATGAACTACAACTTATTATCTTGAACTATAAACTACATCTTATTATCTTGAACTATAAACTACATCTTATTATCTTGAACTATGAACTACATCTTATTATCTTGAACTATGAACCTACATCTTATTATCTTGAACTATGAACTACATCTTATTATCTTGAACTATAAACTACATCTTATTATCTTGAACTACGAACTACATCTTATTATCTTGAACTATAAACTACATCTTATTATCTTGAACTATAAACTACATCTTATTATCTTGAACTATGAACTACAACTTATTATCTTGAACTATGAACTACAACTTATTATCTTGAACTATAAACTACATCTTATTATCTTGAACTATAAACTACATCTTATTATCTTGAACTATGAACTACATCTTATTATCTTGAACTATGAACCTACATCTTATTATCTTGAACTATGAACTACATATTATTATCTTGAACTATAAACTACATCTTATTATCTTGAACTACGAACTACATCTTATTATCTTGAACTATGAACCTACATCTTATTATCTTGAACTATGAACTACATCTTATTATCTTGAACTATAAACTACATCTTATTATCTTGAACTATGAACTACATCTTATTATCTTGAACTATGAACTACATCTTATTATCTTGAACTATGAACTACATCTTATTATCTTGAACTATAAACTACATCTTATTATCTTGAACTATGAACTACAACTTATTATCTTGAACTATGAACTACATCTTATTATCTTGAACTATGAACTACATCTTATTATCTTGAACTATAAACTACAACTTATGAAAATATTTATATCTCCACCTGTCGAACTCTTACCTAATTTATTATTTCCCTGTTTTGTCAGTTATTTCACTTTACTTGATGTCATTGATGTCCCGCATTGATGCTCCCGACATCAACTAGGAACCTTCCTCTAAAACAACCCCATCCCGAGTACCTTACCATTGGTCCGTAGCAGGCCACCTTACCCAGTGACCTCAGACCGTCCTCACGTAGACCGACTGATCCCTCACGCAGTACGATTGCATCCCGGGCACGCTCTCGCTGGGCGACAATGGCTTGACCAACCTCTGCAAGAACGACGTCAATATCTATTTTGAACTCAGCGTTGACCTCTTGGATATCATGGACGATTTGCTGGCGGTCCAGAAATACGGTTTGCTTAAATATTCGCCACGTGTCATAATATGCCACTTGCCGCTATTAATGAATGTCCGACATCCATACCGTGAGTTATTTGTGTCGCATATCATTGTGACATCTGACATTTGATATGTACCACTAATATTACTTCATCGCGTATTTCAGATATGTGTATATTATTGACATATATTAAGTTTCCATGTATATTGCTGATATATGCCACAATGCCATTTTTATTACTGATATTTGTCACATTATTATATGTAATACTGGCACATGTCATGCCATAGAACATTAGTAAGTTTAATGTTACATTCTTTCATTCGAATTCACCTTAGATTGGTTATCTTGACTCCCACTTCCATATTTCGTAGTTTTCGACTCCTTGGACATGTCACGATCAAATTCAATGACCACTAGCGGTCAGTGCCGACTGGCGCCTTTGATATTGCTTATCCAGGATTCGTGTTTCTTATACGACCACTTGGTGAAAACGCTGTTCAAATTGCATTCTGGTTCTTACTTGTGGTAAATTACGCATTAAAAATATCCAGAATCTCGTTTAATACATTTCAGTTAAATTCTAAGACTTATTGTTATTAAAAATGTAATTTTGTATATTTTATAGTATATTTCCATTGCAATCATATTAAATAGCCACATCACTTCACATAGCACGTGGTAAGTAAACTATGATTTCACTATTTGTATATCTCACGAAATCATTTCTAATCGCAATTTATTTTATCTATAATTTCAAATCGGTCGGGAGCTTAATATCAGTGGTAAACAATTTCACAATTTATTGTTTTGCTTTATACATTTATTTGAATTAATATAACATGTAAATATTGAAATTTATGTTAATTAAAATCCTTTATTTCAATTATAAGCCATTGATATTATAATTCATGTTTAAGATAAGTTAAATATAGTATTAAATATAAATATAGTGTTAAAACATTATTAGAAATACTAGGAAATTAAATATCATGTTTCTTCTATTGAGTAATAATTATTGATTTTTTAACGACACCTCATAAAATCCTTACAAATTTTAATGTTTTGTTTACGATCAATTAAAAACCATAATTATTTGCTTATTATTTTTGTATTTTCACATATTATTTTCAGGTTATTTATGAGTTATTTACAGATTCTTTATGAGTTATTTACGGGATATTTGCTCATTACTTAACATTTCTCTATTCCGAACACACCGTGAACACTCCGTTCACTTCTTGCTCGCAACAAACATTCTAATTCCGAGCTGTAACCCTTTCCATTGTCAGCGCTTCCCATCGAAACTCTGGACGGACATCGTCAACGCTTCCTAAAGCAATACAATGTGTTAGATTACCTCCTACACACTGCTAGGATATTCTTCGTAATAAATATTAATTAATAAATATAATTATCACTGAATATATTAATTAATAAATATAGCTATTACTAAATATATATATATATTTATAAATGTAAATACAGAATTAAAAAAAAGTAAGTAATAAATATAAATATTAAAAAAAAGTAATAAATATAAATATTAAAAAAAAGTAAGTAATATTCTTTGTTTACAAATGAGTCACCTGTGGTTAATAAAGAGGAGTTTTTATCTATGAAAATAAAATAGTTACGATCTTTCACTCCCTATCAGCCTAAAGAAGTTCTACATGTGTTGTCTGAACCTGCAATACTTCAAGAACCTAATTAAAGTGCCTAGTTTAGCTGACGTTAGTATTAGCGATGATGAACGATACATTCTTTGTAGAAGTTATTAACGATAACGCGTTCTAAACCTAATCATTGCGTTCCTTCTCTAGAAACCTCCTAATTTTCTGCTTCAAAGTGACATTAAAGTACATAGGGCGCCTGTAGCTCCGCCCACTCCTACCGTCGAGGATTTGATTGACACCACCGAAGTGGAAGTGGTCAAGGTATGTCTTATGATTTAATTAGTAAGCAATTGACAACGAAATCGGAACCACTACCGGTGACGTTTGACCCACCGTAATAAAACAGGTCGCATCTAACCCCTTTAATCCCCACCGTATTGCAGGCGACCCCCAACTACCAAGAGATCATAGCTTCCTTAATGGCTGAAATTGACCGTCTTAAAAAACACCTCGACGACGTGCAAAACGAAGACGGTTTCCTCGTCGAGTCCTTGAAGACACATTCGATAGACTTGGAGAGACAATGCGATGAGCTTAGAGCTATCGCATTGTCTAATAGCGATGTTGGTTGCAGGGGAAATGGGGAGTTGGAACATTGTGATGGGAGGTGGTAGGAATGGACGCGGGAAATATGTAAATTAAATATTAATTATAGTTTAATTATTTAGGAAAATGAATGCTTGAGACAATTACTTCAAACATCGAAAGAACAAGCAAGTGTAGAGAAAAATACTGAAGGTATTATTATCGTCTTATTAAACCAGTTGATACAATTAATAAAGTATTTACACATTATTGTTTCTGTCGAATAGGAGATTTAGTAAAAATTGGAGATGAAAAATTGAGGAAGATGAAAGAAATCTATTCGAAACTACGAGAGGAGCATTTGTGTCTACTGCGTAAGGTTTTCATGTCCTCGGAGAGAGGGAGGGGGAGAGGGAGAGGGAGAGGGAGAGGGAGGGAGAGGGAGAGGGAGAGGGAGAGAGAGAGAGAGAGAGAGAGAGAGAGAGAGATGGGGATGGAGAGATAGGGAGAGAGCATATCCAACTGCAATATGATTTCATTTATTTGTCCGCGTTTTACAGCAAAGTGAAATTAGTAAAAAACATAAAGAAGACGTGACAACCCTTCAGGATAAGCAAAGACTGATCTTGGTTTGTTGATTAATGTTCTAATTAAACTCGACATATTACTATCTAGAACTTCGATACGACAGAATGAAGAACTCGACAAGATAACGACTGAATTCAGCAACGAAAAGCTACAATACGAAATCAACGAGAAGAATTCTTACATCGAAATAGACGAGATTAAGAAATCACTACGAAATTCCGAAGATGAAAAATGTGTTCGTTATTATCATATTGTTCATTTGTTGATATTATTATGTTTAATTATATTCGATGGAGTTTGTTTGGTTATATATCTAAATAATAAACTATGCACTAAACATATAAGTAATATTAAAATTCATTTAACATTTTATTTTAATTATATTTCACATCATTAATAGAAAATCTATTTATGCAGAATTTGGATGAATCACTGAATAAATTTCAAAAAGCAAAAGATGACTTTGACCTCAAAAATAAAGAAATATTATTTAATTTTAATAGTTCAATTTCCGAAAACGCTAAAACCATCGATATCTTGAAGGAGAATTTTCAAGCCGAACAAGATAAATTTGAACAACTACGTCTAACTTCTAAGTGCGATTTGGATGCTTTAAGTGAATCACTCGAAGCCTCTATAGTTGTGAATACCGTTAGTTTGATCGAATGTAATCCAATCTTACATTCATTCCATTATCAACGCAATCATCTAACCTAACAATTTATGAATTCGTTTATTTTCCAATATTGGCTTATTTTCTAATACTTTCACAGCAATTGGAGCTTAATCTGGCCGAGTCGAATAGTGAGATGCAAAGACAAAAGAAGAGTTTCAATGAATCTATATCTGAGTTGGACTCGAGTCATTCAAATGCGGTCAGCAAGATTGAACGTGAAATGCTATTGGATAAACGTTCCCTGTTGAGTTTGTATTACATCATCATATGTTGTCATTATTATTAATAATATATTAATAATACAAATTATAACTCGTCTTAAAAACCACCAATTTTGTCTTTTTAAATAATAATTTATAACGATGCATTATTTTATAATTACTATTATTAGATTAACTTATTAATTTTACATAAAAATCCTACTTATTAGTGTTATTTATTAACATGAGTTATATTTGTTACATATTAGTGTGATTTATTTGTTTGATTTATTATAATGATTATTAGAATAAGATATAAGTACGCTTTACGTTTTACTTAATAGCCATATCAAAATTAGCTACTACACCTAATAATATTATCTCGTAGTGGATGCGTCCTTCGATCGTACAATCCTAACCACCGGATAAGTTAAACCCCCCTCCGTTGACAGAACGCACCGCGGAGGCCTGTATCTTAAGCGTCGATAACTGCAAGCTGTTATGTTGTAGCGATTTATTCACTTCAGTAACTTGTACCAAAGGTTTATCTGATCATTGTCTCTACATTCGCTCGGTTCTTGTAGGAGACTTAATTATATTTAGCCTTAATCGATAATTGAATACAAAATAATATGCAAATATTAATAGAATTCTATTTAAGGTTGTCTACGTTTTTTAATATAATACTAATTATTTCTCGATAACAAGTAAATAATACAGATTATAGTTATTCTATTTGTTATGTGGTTAATCTAATCTTGTTTAATTTCGCTAATATTTATTTTAGAATATCTCATCGACAATTCCAAGAGAGGTCTAAACAATTTAACAAATCTACAAGATTATTTCAGTGAATTTAACTTCTACGGTTTGTTTCTAGAATATTAAATTTAAATCCTTTATTATAATCTTCTATTTAATATTTTATATTAATTCTTTATTTTTGTCCTTTATTTTAATCTTTTATTTTAATTATTTATTTTAATCCTAATCTTTAATTTTTTATTTTAACCTTTATTTCAATCCTTCGTTCATTATCCGAATCCTTTATTGTAGGATGTAATTAGGATATATGAAATTAAATTATGTATACTATTTCTAAGTTCCTTTATATTTACATTGCTTACAGGTGAGATTATTGATGAAAGTGTATGTTTGTACACTTTCACGAAAGCCATTACGTCTCTCGTTGAAAGTGGATATGCAACTTCAAATTCTGCGACCAAAGTAATGTCATCGGGTACGAATTACATTATCAGTTATCCTTTTTCCTCACTTTTGATTTATGTTATAACGTTCATATAATACAATCTATTTGTATTCCTTTATAAATACGCAGATATCAAAAAACTGTGTATTTCAATAGCTGATGGCAGTTTATCCATTTTTGAAAACATCCTGGAAAGTTAGAAATTTTTACTTTGATTACTTTTTTCTCTTTTGTCAATAAAATAATTATATATATAGATATATTAATCTTTTTAATATATGAATGTTATTGAATTTAAAATATTAATATTAATTTATATATTCTATCTCCCACAAATCTCTTCCATTCGGTCATCTGTTAATATCAAAACTTATATTAAATATTGAAAACCCAATTGATAAAAGCTATCCCCTATGAATTACCTTCCTATTAGTTCATCATTTATTATTCATTTTCTCTCCGGCAGTCGAGGAATCGATTAGCGTCGATACATCCGGGGTTAAAGGTGAAATCGAATGTCTGCTTACCCTGATCGATAACGATTCAATCGACATTGAAGTGTCCGACGAATTAATCGACGCGGAGATGGCACTGACGACAGCCGCAATCGACGAAGCGGCCAATCGAATTGCGGTTAGTCGTCTTTGTCGGTTATTATTATGCTTTCAATATTTATAAAAACTAATTTTTTATAAATATCAATTTATATTTAGGAAAAAAATTATTTTTCTATTACGAATGTTAATTTCGTCATTTATGAATGTAATCTATTTGTTTTTCTAGAAAATTCTCGCTGAATCTCGACTGCAACACACCGGAGTTCAACTGGAAGTTAACGAAAGAATTTTGGAATCCTGTAATTCATTAATGAAGGTCACTATTTGTAAATTTATATAAATAATTCCGCTTAATGTAGCTGTTAATAAAAATCTTTCATATATTCACATCGATAAAATTCTATCATTTTCTCTTAAGTTCAATTAATAATTGTAAAAATACATATTTTCAAAGGACAATATCAATATCTTTAAATTCACTTTCAGTCAATTCGAGTTTTGATCGACAACTCAAAGGACGTACAGAACGAAATTGTCTCCCTGAATAGAGTTCGTAACCCTAAGTTACGTGGTAACCTGAATAAGTAGTCGGAGTCATTTAATGCTACCATTTTAGCCCTGCTTTTGATACAATTTAATATATAGGGTGCTAGCTCTTCTAAAGAATTCTACAAGAAACACCACAGATGGACGGAAGGACTCATTTCGGCCGCAAAGTCTGTAGGCAAAGGAGCCAATGTTCTAGTGTTAGTCCAATTGTAGGAGAGGATGATATTTCCTAATATCTCATATTCTAGAAACTCTGCGAAATTACCTAAACTTCCTTCCTTTTAATTATGACCCTAACCTCTCTACTAACTCCATCCTTCTAACCACCTTATTTGTATTTATGTCTCCATCTCTCATCTTGTATTCCTTACCCGAATGTCCTATCGCGTACCCTTTCAGTCTCCCTCCTCACCGCCTCTATGCCCTTTAACCTTACTCGTTCGCTTCTCCTCTTCCCGACAGCGACGCCGCTGATAAAGTCGTACGCGGGGAAGGCAAACTCGAGGAACTCATGGTCTGTTCTCAAGAGATCTCTGCGAGCACCACTCAACTCGTTGTCGCTTCGAAAGTGAAATCCCCGAAACAGTCGCAAAGCCTCGCCGCCCTTACCGAAGCCTCGAAAGTAATTTACGTCAACTTCATATTTAATGATGATTTTACTTGTAATGTATCTATTATTCTTAGCTATTCTTAATTTAGAAGAATATGATTTATTGATGTTCGTCAAACCGTGTGTTATGGGATACTTACCATATTTGGTATTTCATGTTGGCCTCGCATGAGAATATTTCCATTTGCAGGCCGTGACAAGCGCCACTGGAAAAGTTGTCGCTACCGCCAAGAGTGCAGCTAAAAGCATTGATGATTTAGGTTTTTATGTGTAAAAAACATCACCATTATGTGTGAAAAACATCACGATTTTGTGTGAAAAACATCACCATTATGTGTGAAAAACATCACCATACTACATAATGCTCTTCACACATCAATTGATATAGAATTCATTTTGACCTGGTAAAACTATACATATCTATAGATAGAGATAGATATCTATAGATAAAAATAGATATCTATAGATAAAGATAAAAATATATAGATAAAGATAGATATATATATAGATACAAATATGTTATGTTATATTAACTGCGTTCCAATAACTCCTCTTGCAAAGCTTATTGTGTAATCCACGATCGCACTTTTGTAGAAATCCTTGATTTATCGAAACTGACGTTGCATCAAGCAAAACGAATGGAGATGGACTCGCAGGTTCGATTGCTGGAGCTTGAATATGACGTGGAGAAGGAAAGGCGACGATTGTCTGAATTAAGACGTAAACATTACCAACTGGCTGGAGAGGATGTTTGTAGTAATCGTTTCTAGTAGCTATTATATAATATAAATTTCTTATAATAATATTCCTTTCTTATATGCTAAATTACATTTTTGAATTACATAACCATCTAATAACTCTTCCGTCGTTACATTTATTTTAATTCATTTTCAGGAACAATAATAAGAAATATATGCAGCGAATTCGATTATTTATTGCTAGCTTTTGTATTCAACGTTTACACCAGCTTTACATATCTATATATTGTTGCAGCTACATTTGTTATTAAATTTCAGAAAAAGCTCTCTTTATAACGGTAGAGATTGCAAATTTCCCGATTTGTTATTTATTATGACTACATTATTTATGAAATAAACTTTTATTTTTTTTAATTCAATTTCAATTTAATAATCAGATGTTATAGATAATAATAGATTAAATAAATAGATTAATTTATTCACTAATTATTCAAATTTTTAATTAATATATATTTTATAAATTGAATATTGTTTACATAATTTTATTAACATAATAAGTTATATAATTAAATAAACTATTTAATATAAAATTATTCCTTTTTTTATAAATATTTCTTAATATATCTTTATCGTTTTCTGAATTATATTATTTTGCATAGCAGAACCAGCATAGCAACATTCTTCGCATTGCTTTAAATTTATTAAAATAATTTTTAAATAAAAGATATTATTATTAATACCTATATACATTATTATTAATACCTATATTCTTATAAATTATTTATTTTATTTATTATTTAATTAATTTTGAAATGCAAATAGAATTAAAAACTTAGTTGAGTATTATTTATTTCTTACCTATAATTTCATGTAGTGGGAACATTCTATTTCTTATGCAATAGAATATCATAAATGACAATGATAACAGTAATAACAGTAATAATATAAATAAGATATCACCTATATAATTTATTTTAATATTAAAATTTTATAAACTGAATATTTAGTAATTAAAGATAGTTATCAATGATGACTATCTAAGATAGTTATAATATAGCATATATATTTAATAAATAAATGAATATATTAGTTCCTCAAAAACCATGCATCATCTTAGGAGAACCTGTAAATCGGGTAAATAAACATTTGTAATAATATTAACCTTGAATACTATACATTGATATAGTACAGTAATTGTATAGGAAATATTGTAGATATTTATAAACTCTTTAATATATATTTAAACCTTTTTTTCTTATAAGCCCATTTTCCTTATTATCTAAAATATATAGATTTGATTAAAAATCTAAAATTCTACAATTACCTACTTTTATCAGAAATGTTATAAAAATCATCTGCATTTTAATAATTATTTAATAACTGTATGTAACTATAGATAATTATATTTAATAATAACTCTCTACAATTCTTCTATTTTTCTCGCCTCTTTCACCTTTGTTAAAGGCGTATTTGAAGTTTAGAGAATGAATGATATTCTTATAGAGCTGGTTTTCTATTGGGATATGTAATTAAGCTATTAGTATTTACAACAAATGAATTTTAATTCACTCTCCAAATCTCACATTGTACACCTCAATTATTATTGATATAGTTAAAAATAGCATATTAACAGTTTGTAGAAGATAATCAAATATAAGAATCAAATATACAGAAACTATTGAAATTAAAATAATTCGATATTAGCGAATATATTACCATACGAAGTGTATGATTAGATTAATTTACTATTAGTAATGAGCCATTTAATATTGTAGTTTGTCATTTACTATTAGTGATGAGTCATTTAATATTGAAATGAGTCTTTACTATTAGTGAGGAGTTATTTAATATTGTAATTAGTCATTACTATTAGTGATGAGTTATTTAATATTATTAATACAACTTTTTCTATTAGTATTGAGAAATTAATGTAATATGTCTGAAGTATGTCATATGTTGTATATAGAAAAACTCAACGCGATTGTAATACAATAGAACCATCTAATAACTCTACCGTCGTTACATTTATTTTAATTCATTTTCAGGAACAATAATAAGAAATATATGCAGCGAATTCGATTATTTAATGCTAGCTTTTGTATTCAACGTCTACACCAGCTTTACATATCTATATATTGTTGCAGCTACACTTGTTATTAAATTTCAGAAAAAGCTCTCTTTAACGGTAGAGATTGCAAATTTCCCGATTTGTTATTTATTATGACTACATTATTTATGAAATAAACTTTTATTTTTTTTAATTCAATTTCAATTTAATAATCAGATGTTATAGATAATAATAGATTAAATAAATAGATTAATTTATTCACTAATTATTCAAATTTTTAATTAATATATATTTTATAAATTGAATATTGTTTACATAATTTTATTAACATAATAAGTTATATAATTAAATAAACTATTTAATATAAAATTATTCCTTTTTTTATAAATATTTCTTAATATATCTTTATCGTAGATTATCGTTTTCAGAATTCTATTATTTTGTATAGCAGAACCAACATAGCAACATTCTTCGCAGTGCTTTAAATTTTTTTAAATAAAAGATATTATTAATAATACATTATTATTAATACCGATATTCTTATAAATTATTTATTTTATTTATTATTTAATTAATTTTGAAATGCAAATAGAATTAATAACTTAGTTGAGTATTATTTATTTCTTACCTATAATTTCATGTAGTGGGAACATTCTATTTCTTATGCAATAGAATATCATAAATGACAATGATAACAGTAATAACAGTAATAATATAAATAAGATATCACCTATATAATTTATTTTAATATTAAAATTTAATAATCTTATTTTATAAACTGAATATTTAGTAATTAAAGATAGTTATCAATGATGACTATCTAAGATAGTTATAATATATCATATATATTTAATAAATAAATGAATATATTAATTCCTCAAAAACCATGCATCATCTTAGGGGAACCTGTAAATCGGGTAAATAAACATTTATAATAATATTAACCTTGAATACTATACATTGATATAGTACAGTAATTGTATAGGAAATATTGTAGATATTTATAAACTCTTTAATATATATTTAAACCTTTTTTTCTTATAAGCCCATTTTCCTTATTATCTAAAATATATAGATTTGATTAAAAATCTAAAATTCTACAATTACCTACTTTTATCAGAAATGTTATAAAAATCATCTGCATTTTAATAATTATTTAATAACTGTATGTAACTATAGATAATTATATTTAATAATAACTCTCTACAATTCTTCTATTTTTCTCGCCTCTTTCACCTTTGTTAAAGGCGTATTTGAAGTTTAGAGAATGAATGATATTCTTATAGAGCTGGTTTTCTATTGGGATATGTAATTAAGCTATTAGTATTTACAACAAATGAATTTTAATTCACTCTCCAAATCTCATATTGTACACCTCAATTATTATTGATATAGTTAAAAATAGCATATTAACAATTTGTAGAAGATAATCAAATATACAGAAACTACTGAAATTAAAATAATTCGATATTAGCGAATATATTACCATACGAAGTGTATGATTAGATTCATTTACTATTAGTAATGAGTCATTTAATATTGTAGTTTGTCATTTACTATTAGTGATGAGTCATTAATATTGTAATTTGTCATTTACTATTAGTGATGAGTTATTTAATATTGTAATTAGTCATTTACTATTAGTGATGAGTTATTTAATATTATTAATACAACTTTTTCTATTAGTATGGAGAAATTAATGTAATATGTCTGAAGTATGTCATATGTTGTATATAGAAAAACTCAACGCGATTGTAATACAATAGAACCATTATTATTTGTCCTCGACATACGCAGAAACAATTTCTGATTAATATAATTGTCGAAAGATTCTTTTTCTATCTCGCTTGTTTCTAACTGCAATGAATAGAACATAATATAGTGAGATCGAAGTAATAAGTATACTTAGTTAAGCTATAGCTTAACTCATGTTATATTTTATCATTCTAGAATATTCGACTTAATTATGATTATAAATACTATTACTATTAATAACTAACTAGTATATAATTAGTGAGCGATAATTAAATATACGAACAGATATGTAATATGAATAAAATGTTAGCATACGTATTACTTCTTATTAATAATGGTTTCTTATTAATAACATGCCCTATTCTATAAACCATCTTCTCGATTTCGGTAATACCGTTATAAGATTATATAATTCTAAATGGAGTATTGTAAGTAATGATAAGCAATGATAATGAATGTAAACAATAAACTCCTAAGCGTATAAGCTAAGGTAATACCTCTTGGATGAAGTCATTCTGAATGTTCTTGTATTGTGAATTATTGAAAGAGCTGTAGACGTCTATTAATAGGATTTATATTTATTAATAGTATAATTAATTTATTAATAGAGCTGTATACGTCTATTAATAGGATTTATATTTATTAATATTATTTATATTCATGGTAATAACCAAGATTACCCAATATTGTAATCTTGGGTAATACCGGAAATTGATTTACGCGATGCAATCATATATGATTTACAATTTTCCTTTGGAAAATGTATATCTATAAATACAAGTTCTATTCGGCCCTATATGGAGACATAATATAAAGAAATATAGAGATATATCTCTACACGAACTATATATATATATGCTATACGCACTACCCTTTATAGACTCGTGAGATGTGAAGCGATTGCAATGTAGAAATTGTACGGGAGAACAGAATTGCCTGCAACTATCTGTGTAATGAGGAATTCGTAGACGTTACGTCTCAACGTATGGATCAATGGGCGTGTCCAGGTAGCATTGTTGACTAACTTTGAAAACAGAACACCGAGAGGTTAGAGTTCAAAAGATCAAACTGTCTATCCGTGATTATCGATAATTGCTCGTCTCTGTACATGTGATGGTACTTGGGTTTAGCGCATCCTTTAACAATAGTTAACTGAATAGTTAAAGGTTTACCATATATAAATGACAACAATGGGCTAATTAAATCGAGTTGTTATATATATATATATATATATATATGTATATATATATATACATATATATATATATATATATATATATATATATATATATATATATATATATAGTGATTATTGATTAATGATTGATAACAAAATGTTGAATACTAATAAATATTTAATATTAAAAGAATACTAAAGAGATAAGCCACAATCAAATATAACAATAACAAGTGCCTCGATGCTTATACATCGTGTAGTCGAGGTCGGATAAGTAATATTACCTAATAGACTTTTTAGTATTCATAGACAATATATCTACTGTGTTCGTGGTGACGTTATAACTTATGGTATATGTGATTTAATATATATATATATATATATATATATATATATATATATATGTGTGTCTATGTGTGTGTATATATTGCGAATATACCCTTTGTTCTACAATTGCCCCTCGTAACATTAATTGTTTTAATCGCACTATACGATGATACAAACCATTCCGTTGATTTGCTTTGTATAAGTATAACAATTGGTATCGCAAACTGCAAAGTCAAAATATTCCTCGAGACCAATACCTGTTATGTAATAATATCCGGGTATTGAATAGATCTGTTTATACAAGCATACGGTGAAACCACTATACAGCATCTGCTAGTACAATATAAATATTACGATAGTTGTTTATACGTTAGTACATATAATTCCGTTTAAGGTTAAATATAAATATATAATTTCTTGTGGAATTATGGACTATGTATATAGATTATGTAATATAATATATTTAAAACGAGTATCTGAGTACTATGCTATATATAGGTATAACTTATGATTCATTCAATAAGTTATTCATAATAAGAATTCAATAAGTTTATAACGTATTTAGATACAGCTATGTGTTTAAGTTATACTCGTTCCATTGTCTATTCATCTATCCTCTGATTACTTACAATTCACACTAAATGACATATACCGACTAAATAACGGATTTCTAGCGTAACCTGTTTCACAAGGAGAAGGTTCACTGTCAATATGTCGAGAAAACCAACAATACACACAGTTTTTTTTGAAACTAACAATGTTTACATAATACTAGATATTAAATATAGTTATTGATATTGAATATATATATATATATATATATATATATGTATTCGTGTATGTGTGTATGTGCGCGTGTGTGTGTTCGTAGATGTGTGTGTATGTGTGTGTGTGTATGTATGTATTAAATGATTCTATATTAATACTACTTTAACAATATAAATATATTAACTTATTTGAATTTCTTAGTAATTTATAATTGTCGTGTAATTCCTTGGCTATT
>OZ038314.1:36041698-36130574 GCA_964035775.1 Osedax frankpressi | reverse complement strand
AATGCCCTCTCGGAGGTGTTGCTCTACTAACGGACTCCATTATCAATTACTTTAGTTATCTCATTGATCTTTTCAATTAATTTGATGTATCTAAACTGGATGTCGGGATTTTTCTTTTGTAAACATCCTTTTCTTTGCATTAGCTATAGAAAACAATATATTAGAGCATTTCCCCATGAAATAATATCCTGATTATATCACACAATTATAACATAAATCTATTTAATATAATATTATTATGTTTTTAATTATTTAATCACTTTATTTATAAATAAGTTAACTCACAATTTTCATATCATTAAAGTGTAATGCGGTGTAACAAAGTCCATTGCAATAAATGATATTTTTTTTGTATCCTTTATCATGTTATCATTTTACTAATGTTAGTCTTATGATATATATATATATATATATATATGTATATATAAGTGTATATATACGTATGTGTGATATGGAGTTAGTATCACATAGAGATGTATATATTTCAATATCAACAATGCATGTGATATATATCTATATATTGTAATACGTTATATAACTTGTAACCATTTAAACATTCTCGACTTGGATATTTACCGTATTCATTTTGACAAATTACACAGGCTGGTATTAGTTCATGAACTATGTAATATATATATATATATATATATATATATATATAAATATATATATATATATATATATATATATAAATATTATTAATATGGATACTTTAAATGTATTCAATATATTAACAAGTTATGATTAAGGTTATTACATAACAATCGTAGCGTACAGTGTACAATAACAGTCTATTGAGTCTACAGTATATACAATATATTGTATACAATAGTATTAATATATAAATAGAGTATATATATGTGTGGTGTGTGTATATATATGGAGTATATTCTATAATATATATATATATATATATATATATAGTACATCAACAAAAACCTATAATTCTGTATTATTTCGTTACAAACCGTATCTAGAAATAATAAATTGTGAAACAGGGTTTTTATTGCAAACTCCATATTTGTAACATTTCATCATACAATTTAAAGTTATTCCATATTCTTCAAATATATGGAATTAACTTTAAAAAATAGCTTTATAATTATTATTGAAGTAATAATATAAATACGTAGTAGGTTTATTTTATTACCTAACTATCACCGCTTACATTCTACTACATACAATAACATTCAAGGAAAATATATTTGAATGTACAATTTATACATTCAATATAACAAAATAACATTAAATTAATGATTTAAATATAAAATATAATCATTATTAAAAATATGATTATTAATAATAATCATATATATCATTATTAAAAATATAATGGCTATTTCATATGTATTAAATATAAAACCTTTTTTATCCGAAGAACAATGAAATAAATACATCGAAAGGTCACGGTCATTTTCCGTATCATTTGGATTGCTTGTAAATTGTTTAGATAGGCACCCACGTTCTACCGTAAACTAAACTTAATATATATATATATATATATATATATATATATATATATATATGTTGGCTTAATTCCCTTAGGAAGGAATATCATGCAGTGAGCTAAAAAAGATTAAAACGTAACTGTTTCGGCGACGATATCCTCTTTGCTAAGAGTGTAGTTTCGTTTGTCCACGTACACAGAGAAGAACACGAAGCAAGTAGTATGGCAGGCACCCGATGTTCCGAGTTTATCGAGTTCGCTGAAACAAGGTTCGGCTTTCAGATAAAGAACGTCGCCCAACAGCCTGACGTCGCGAAGTTCTCCACTACAGACCTTGCAATAGCTAATCGGATAATATACTTGTTAACTTGCATTAATTTCAGATATACTTTATAATATAACGGAATTGTAGAGTACGATATAATAAAGCTATGCGATGTAAAGTATTGTTAAATATCGCCGATGTTTTTATGAAAGTATACTCTATAGAGTGCTTTTTGTACATTCAGTAAATTAAAGTCTTCTGGCGAAACAACATAATAAAATAGGTTATATGTATCTCCATATAGACAGACACAGAGTTTAAATAAGGCAATTATTAAAAAAAATTATTTTTACAGTTTACTTATTACTTAAAATGATTCTTGTAATACTCAAAAAGCTGTTTCTTAAGTACTTTGGTAATATATATATATACCGTGAATGTATTTTCTCTTACATAATATTATAATAAAGGATGATTTAGATTATATATGTTACATACTTTGTAATAATTTAACAATATTTAACTTTACAACATAGAAAATATATAAAATATAGTTAAAAACCCATATTATCATAGTTTTATGTGGGTATTATGAATAACGTTATAACTATATAATATATAAGTTTTAATTGTTTTTAACCTTAGAAAAAGGTAAATTTCTGTTTTTAACTAGGTTTAGAATTATTTTAAATAAGAATATATCGTTATACCTATAATAAATAATATAAATAAACTTGCACGAATATCGCATACATTATATATGTGAACGGATAGCAAATTATAAAGATCGGGTATAAATACTAGCCATGAAGTAGTCTTTTCTAATAAACAAAAAAAGAATACAGTAAATACGAAATAATATAGTTGTTTATTTGGCATCTTATAATATAAATTGATTATAAAAAATTATATTAATGTTTATAATCTGACCAATACGATTTTTAAGATGTTAAATATAAACTCTATTTAGATATTATAAATATTTTATATTTTATTTATTTTTATTTTATTTAAAAAACATTACAATTATTTTAATCGAAATATATAGTCTGCCGTAACACAATGGTGTTGTCAAATACGGAACTAGCTCGATTGTTTATAAAGTTGTACTTCAGGCACTTGGAACACAAGGAGGACTTGCATAGGTTCTATACGCACACGATACCACGCTTTGAGAGGTTACAATGAGGGCAAAGTAATCATATACACACACATATATAATATATATATATATATATATATATATATATATGTATTATCCTATTTTACCAGTTTATTTATAATTAACTTTATGAAAAAAATGAAATGATTTATTTAAATAATGTATAATTTTGATCATGTTCGTTATTTCGGATTCATTATTAAGAATACGATATATATATCAATCTAGAAGAGTATTATAGAAAACCAATGCAACAACAATGATTATGGATATCTTTAGTTACCTAGTTACGTGTAAGCCTATAGGGCTCGTACACAACACATTTCTTACATTAATTAGTTAATAAAAATTACACTATTTTAATATGGCATATTATATATATAAGCGATCGTACAATCGATGATTGTTATTAGAGATTATCGGATAACATTAAAACTTAAAGTTGATATTTTAAATTAATTGAGATAGAACTTTATATTATATTAGTATAATTGCCGTGCATAAGTAATGCTAACATTATAATAAGGTATAATAAAGGTAAACACATTGGAAAGTATATATATGCTATTAGTATACCTATGACATATCAGTAATGAATTACGTAATACTTACTGAAATACTGTCGTACGAGGATGGCTCATCTATATACCTTTGCAATTAATAATTAGTTGTACATGTTGACAAGAGTGTGGATACTTTTATAGATAACTAGATATGTAATGATAAAACCATAGGGACCAATATAGATAAAAATCTAAATGATTATGTATTATTATATAGAAATAAACACGGAGAATTTTGTCATTGCTTTCATTGTATTTTTTATATATAAAAATATATAATTGAAGTTTTTTAATTCTAATATCGCCCAGGTTTTGTTTTGATTAAATAATGCACAAGATATTCATAAATAAGAAACTATTCTAGTTTTTGTGAATTCATGTAAATTTTTATAAAATCAAATATTAATAGCATAGAAATGCTAACGCACACATGTATATATAAATACAGTGTATATTGTAAAATGCATACTGTAATATCATTACTTTAGTAACACACATGTAAACTAAATTGTAATTATTATTATAAATGCACATTTGATGTAAATCTGTATTTTAAAGTTAATGTTTACACCAATCAATATTCTATATCTTTGAGGTGGTTCATTCATTAATACGGTGATTAGTTTTTATCTTATCTCTCAGAACTGTTTATCTCTTAGAACATTAGAAATGTGACCTATTTGGTGGCGTTAGTAATAGTGGTATTGATAATAATAATAGTCAGGTCATGTTCTATTTATGGTATTTATTTGTTTATTTCGGACTTTGGGGTCATTAACATGAAAATGTGTGCAGATTAAATTCTCCGCTTGCAAATAATACACAAATCAATTTAAAAATATTAGATTAATATCATAATTGAAACAATGCAATTGTATTGACAATGCCTTCGTGTTGCTTCATCGGAGGTAATGTCATGGACGTGCTTCAACAGGAGCACAATTAAATATATTCTAGAGTCTTTGTGGAAAGGGGTGTATCCAGGAATTAAGACAATGAGAAGGAGTCAACAAAATAGGTGTTAGGAGAGTTTTTCAGTTGGGGGTATATAATGTGATGGGGTTTGGGGTGCAGCAAAGGAGTTAGCGGGGGGCGTGGTTATCGTGTCAAATGAGTCCCTAGTGTATCTCCACGTAGTGTCGATGCCTGCCTCGATTGTGTCGCTTGGAGTTGCCGTAGGAAGGCGGAAACGACAGGCAATTACCTGTCCTTCTTCTATCAACTCGACTTTCAACTTCTCTTCAAGTTTAGGCATCTGTTCAATGAAATAATATTGCTGTTATGTATAGTGTTTGTACTACAATGCGTAGAGATTTGAAATATAACTGTATGGTATATTTATTTTGCATTACTAATATATATATTATGAATTTGAAATCAATAAAAGGAAATGATTTGAAAAGATCAATACAAATATATTACAAAAACTTGCACATATATTATTTAAATAAATTACTACAAAAATTACTATAAATAATATAATAAATATATCTGTATCTGTAACTAATGGATTATTCACTGAAGTAAGATAATATATCAATTTGACAAGCTGATATGACAACTTGAATTGACAACTTTATATGACAACTTGATATGACAACCTGACATGACAACTTGACATGACAACCTGATATGACAACCTGACATGATAACCTGATATGACAACCTGATATGACAACTTGACATGACAACCTGACATGACAACCTGACATGACAACCTGATATGACAACCTGACATGACAACTTGACATGACAACTTGACATGACAACTTGATATGACAACTTGATATGACAACCTGATATGACAACCTGATATGACAACCTGATATGACAACTTGACATGGCAACCAGACATGACATCCTGATATGACAACCTGATATGACAACTTGACATGACAACTTGACATGACAACCTGATATGACAACCTGATATGACAACTTGACATGACAACTTGACATGACAACCTGACATGACAACCTGATATGACAACTTGACATGACAACCTGATATGACAACCTGATATGACAACCTGATATGACAATCTTATATGACAACCTGATATGACAACTTGACATGACAACTTGACATGACAACTTGACATGACAACTTGACATGACAACCTGACATGACAACCTGATATGACAACTTGACATGACAACCTGATATGACAACCTGATATGACAACCTGATATGACAATCTTATATGACAACCTGATATGACAACTTGACATGACAACTTGACATGACAACTTGACATGACAACTTGATATGACAACCTGATATGACAACTTGACATGACAACTTGACTTGACAACCTGACATGACAACCTGACATGGCAACCTGACATGACAACCTGACATGACAACCTGACATGACAACCTGACATGACAACCTGACTTGACAACCTGACATGACAACCTGACATGGCAACCTGACATGACAACCTGATATGACAACTTGACTTGACAACCTGATATGACAACCTGACATGACAACCTGATATGACAACCTGACATGACAACTTGACATGACAACTTGACATGACAACTTGATATGACAACTTGATATGACAACCTGATATGACAACCTGATATGACAACTTGACATGGCAACCAGACATGACATCCTGATATGACAACCTGATATGACAACTTGACATGACAACCTGACATGACAACCTGATATGACAACCTGATATGACAACCTGATATGACAACTTGACATGACAACTTGACATGACAACTTGACATGACAACTTGACATGACAACCTGACATGACAACCTGATATGACAACTTGACATGACAACCTGATATGACAACCTGATATGACAACCTGATATGACAATCTTATATGACAACCTGATATGACAACTTGACATGACAACTTGACATGACAACCTGATATGACAACCTGATATGACAACCTGACATAACAACCTGACATGACAACTTGACATGACAACTTGATATGACAACCTGATATGACAACCTGATATGACAATCTTATATGACAACCTGATATGACAACTTGATATGACAACCTGATATGACAACCTGATATGACAACCTGATATGACAACCTGACATGACAACTTGACATGACAACCTGATATGACAACCTGATATGACAACCTGATATGACAACCTGATATGACAACCTGATATGACAACCTGACATGACATCCTGATATGACAACTTGACATGACAACTTGATATGACAACCTGACATGACAACCTGATATGACAACTTGACATGACAACCTGATATGACAACTTGATATGACAACCTGATATGACAACCTGATATGACAACTTGATATGACAACCTGACTTGACAACCTGACATGACAACTTGACATGACAACTTGACATGA
Organism: Osedax frankpressi; assembly: GCA_964035775.1. Classification (NCBI taxonomy): domain Eukaryota; kingdom Metazoa; phylum Annelida; class Polychaeta; order Sabellida; family Siboglinidae; genus Osedax; species Osedax frankpressi. The sequence continues at coordinate 36,123,759 of OZ038314.1, read as the reverse complement.
CAACTTGATATGACAACCTGACATGACAACTTGATATGACAACCTGATATGACAACTTGACATGACAACCTGACATGACAACTTGATATGACAACCTGATATGACAACCTGATATGACAACCTGATATGACAACTTGACATGACAACCTGATATGACAACCTGACATAACAACCTGACATGACAACTTGATATGACAACCTGATATGACAACTTGACATGACAACCTGATATGACAACCTGATATGACAACCTGACTTGACAACCTGACATGACAACATGACATTAAAACCTGACATAACAACCTGCAATGTCAATTCTCAAGTAAAATAACTTGGCTAATATTATATTATAACTAACTTTGTTATTATAAATAATAACCCATTAACACTGATGCTAATGTAGGATGCACACTATTACTTTCATTAGTATATCCAAATATATTCTACAATCATATTCTATAGTTAAAATATACAAACAAAAAATATCTCTACACGTATAATAAATCAATCAGTATAAAAATAATTTTGTAGGAGTTTTCATCTTCTGATTGAATTATCTAAACTGAATTTATAATAGCGACAATATTAACATCACTAACCTATGGATATATAGTTTATCTCTATTAGCGTAAAATATGGTAGCATGTATAATCTCATTTGGTAGCATATATAATATATATATATATATAGTTTAATTTGGTAGTATATATATATATATAAGTTAATATAGTATAATTGGGTAGTATATATATATATATATATATTGAGGTTAATATAGTCTAATTTGATAGTATATATATATATATTGAGGTTAATATAGTCTAATTTGGTAGTATATATATATATATATATATATATTGAGGTTAATATAGTCTAATTTGATAGTATATATATATATATATATATATATTGAGGTTAATATAGTCTAATTTGGTAGTATATATATATATATATATTGAGGTTAATATAGTCTAATTTGGTAGTAGATGAATAAAAAAATAACTGGATGATTGCAAATGAATCTATTACCAAGTAAAGTTTCACAATTTTTATTTCAATTCCAAAAAAAAAGAAATAATTTAAAAATTAAAATAATTTTTTTTAATAAACAAAGAAAACTATTAATAAAATAAAATTGTAAAATAATAAATAAAAAATATTTAATTATACAGAGGTATTATATATTAATATAGTAATTATATTTAAGATAATTGTTTATAGGTTCTTATTATATTTGATATCCAAAGGTATTTAATGATATCTATATATAATATAAATATATATAAATATATAAATATATATATATAATATATATTATATATACTAAAAGTCCTAGGTAACAAAGATTATCAAATGTATGATCATAACTATATTATTTTGATATATATAATTAAATATATTTATATTGTTATCATAATATTATATCACATTATTTTCAATCTGTATAAATATTTTTTAATTATAATATAACACACAAGATATTAACATGGTAATATTATACATTTATTTATTATATACATATATATATATATATATATATATATATATATATATATATATTTGATATAGTATATATTAAACTAAGTACAAAAGTAGGTTTATATACGAACCATACTTGGAACACCAAATATAACGATATTCTGATATTTAGTTAAATCCATCTGCAAATAGAAAGTTCAATACATAAGTATGTTAAGTTATTTTTTAAAAACTTAGACAATTAAAATGGATAAACACTTATAAAATTATGTTGAATATTTATTAGTAATATCATTTTTTGTAAATTCATATTCATAAGAATTTTTAAAAAATTCATTTCAAGGTGTTCTTGATCATATCATATCAATTCATATCATATCGTATCATATGATATGATATCATATCATCAATACATATCATATCATATGATATCATATTCATATCATATTCATATCATATCATATCAATACTCATCTGGCTGCTCCCTACCTTCCACAAGTCTTGTGTTCTGAAATGAACAGGTTGTTTATACTTCCATGCATTATACCTCGAGAACAACACCAGCCAAGGATTTAACTCGACACCCATGCAACGAGTGTAGCCGACTTTTGAACATTCAATTACCTAGAAAACGAGTTCCTAGTTTTTAAAAAAAAATTAAATTTTTTTAAAGATTTTTTATAAACAATTCAAAATGTATTATTTTAGAAAAAAAAACTCCCTATTATGATTTCGTTAACATAATAATACAACGGAATATATCTGCATATATTTACAATAAATCTAGAATATTGTGGATCGTATTCTAGCTAGCTATCCTAGATTAGTATATACGTAGAGACGTCATTGACAAGGTGAATGGTATTTGACAGCGAAACGACACGAACGATACGACCGTCTCCACTACCCAGGTCGACGAGAGGTCGCAGTTTAGCGGCTTCGCCGCCTCTCGCCAATAGGCGGCGTACGTTCTCGACCTGTTCGCCGGTGGCCGGCACGTACGGTAGGCAGTGACGCCTGGCGGCCGGCAGGAGAAAAGGTAGCGCGAGGGCGCCGACGCCGACGAAACCAGCGGCGAAAACGCCAATTAAAGTTTTGCCGACGCTCGTGAGTTCGGGGCGTCGACGGCGAGATCGGGAATCTAACGAAGCCACCGGAGAAGCGCTAGCTTCGAGTAGTTCTTCCATACGTCCCCTGCGATAGCGGTATGGACGCATGACGTCAATATTGGCATCCTAGAATAGTTGTTTATAACGCTACGAGTTGATTAAACAATTTTATTTTAAAACTTTTTAACTCAAATATCACTTTTTTTGAATAATTTTTATGTGATCAAGTTTACGTCAACAATCGAGTAAGTATAACTCGGGATAGTTCTATCTAAAAATGATAATGGATAACCGTATAAATACCCTTTATGAGAATTATAAAATAAACTGTTACATTTTTATTGTATTGTACATGTAATATTTAATACTAGAAAAACTAATTATTTTATATTATCATTGAAAAAGAATTAATATCTGTGATCAACATTTCATCCCATTATTACATTACTTCTATTCACGCTAATCTCTAAGATTACCAAGGTAATTACCATTTAACATTAATCGTGTCTACTATACTATTTTGTATTGAAAGTTGATCCTCATTTTACTAATGTGCATTATTTGTTAATCATTAATTTTTTCAACTTCGATTAATATTGATCAATGATAAAATATCTACTATGTATATTATGACCTTCATAATACCTCGATACACATAGTACAACTTACATGACGTTACTATGCATTTTTTTTTTAAATTCTATGTTATTGAATATCGTTTGTCGTAATTATTTGTTATTTGATATTGATAAAATAAATAAATATATTTAATTAACTATGATGGTGTTTATCATTAGTTAGCATATTATTATTTATTTGATATATTATTTTCAATTAATTATTATAGTTTGTAAATTATTTTATTTATAACAATTATATTTAACCTATCAATCTTTAATTATAATAATAAATTGATATTCATAAATGTAATAAATTGGTATGGTATTTTAATATTTTCAATAGATTTAAATTTTATTTTAATGGATAGAATATAAAAGTATTTCTTTTTTACCCAGAAACAAACAAAATTGTTTATCTCTAGAATACTAATTTATTAATTAGTATATTTTTGATAACCTTCATTAATCACCAATATAGGTATTTATATGTTATATACCAGTAACTTAATGATGCATTAAGATCATATATATAATTATATGTAACTAATAAAATATTCAAGCTATGTATTAGTTAATATTATATTAAATAGACAATATAAATTTTCCAATTACAATATAATATTATACATAATATGTCACATATCGTTTGTTAATCATTTTAATAATATATTATACTTATTGTATATATTATAAATAATATATTTGGTATTTCTTTTTAAAATATTTGTTTATTTATATATATATACTCATATATACATATTTATCATTGGTTGATCATATTATATTTACGTTTGAATATAATATCGTATAATTTTTTTTTAAATTGAATAGATTTTATTAAATTATTCTATCTATAATTTAGTATAATAAATATATAAATCAAAGGATTAAGGTATGTGTATTTTATTATTGCGAAGAATACATTTATTAATATACTATTATAGAGAATATATTAATTGTCTTCATATTTTATCAACCAAATAAATCAATTAATGATATTAACCTTTGAATATTTCTTGATTTAATTTCTATGCCAATATATTTAAGTAATATGGCATTGGAGTATGAGGCTCTAAAAGCTAAAGATCCAGTTCTTTTTCAAAAGATGAAGGTTATTATAGTAAATATATCATACATTATATTAGTATAGTATTTATTTAGAATAATAAATTTCTATATATTTATAATTTATATAATAGAAATCTTCTGGATCTGACGGTGATATGTCGATAGTATATAAAGATGGGAAATATTCATTTTCTCCACGAATAATTGGTAAGTATTTTATTAATAATAGAGTAATCAAATAAATTAATTTGTCCATTTAATTTCTGTTCCTCCTTTAAATGCATAGATCCCAATGCATTTAATTAAGTTTAGATTGAAAATTAACTTCATAAAATTAGCAATTTATAGTGTACCTTTTTATGTTTGGTTATATAAAGTTAATGCTAATTCAGGTACAAGTCGACAATATTAACGTAAGTGTTCTAAAGTGTAGCCATGTCCTTATGGACAAGCCTCATCAACAGTTTGATATATACATATATATTACGCCAAAATATATATATCTATGTATCCAACGTCAGTTCGCTCTCACTAATCATAATGGTGTCTCGTGGTTTTCTCTCGTGTGCAAAACACACATGGACCACTCGACTACCTCTCTTTATCTCTATCTCTGAGCCGATTATTATTATGATTTCGATAGTATGCACCCTTAAATATATTTCCATGCACACTGCAAGCCAGCTCTTTATTACTGCACGGTCGTTATACACATCGCTATATTCATTATCCACTCTATAAAGTAGACATGTTTGCGTTTTCAATTTGCGTTTTGTCAATCTTCCCACTAATCATTGTAGTATCCTAATCAGCAACATATTGGAATTGAATAGGGTTAAGGTCTTCATTAAATTAAGTAGAAATTTTCTAGAATATTTACAATGAAATTTTTTTAATTTAAAAAATCAATAAAATAATAAAATTCTGGAAAATTTCAATTTAATGTTTCTCGCTTTTCAATATGCTGGATTATCAATTTTTCTTTACTTTATGTATAGAATTTGTAATCGTCTTTCATTTCGATGAAACTGAATGTAACAAACTCTCTCATCCGCAAATTATTTACAGATATTACCAGCTGCAGGTAACCGTATTTCGTTGGCAGGATGTTCTTTATATATTAACTATTATTATAATATAACTAAATTGACTTTATACGAAATAATTATTTAAATGAAAATATATCAATATCTGAGACTTTTATCCGTTTTGCATGGTAGGCTGTAGGTGTAGATTTATTAGTTCAAATAAGATTGTGCTCTTGGGTATGATGCTATTTGAAAATCATTTGTATTTGATGTTGTGATCTGTTTTCCGTCTTGCTCTGCAATCAACAACGTTTCCAATTAAACGCCTCCCTATCTCAATGTCGTACCACTAATCCGATTTTCAAGAGTTTCAGGAAAGGTGAGGTCGCAGGGTTATGATTTTTGCTCTGCATGACCGTTTATTATTTATCTATTGTTCGATGACCATATTGTTTCCCTAAACGTATCTCCTTATCTACATGTTACTGACATTTACCCACCGATTTAGGCGCAGCACCAGGTATATATGCAAGTATTTGATATTTATTTAAATTGTGAGACTAATTTTTGTAATTTGTATCATTAACCCTACGGTGTTGAGACTGCACGCCCGAGTACCACTTGTTCGAAGCTTATTAAAACAGCGTAATCAGTAGCAGGGAGTTTTGGTGTTCTCTAAGCTGATTGCCTTTTCCACGCCTATTTCGATTATAAACCTACTACCACGATACCGCCCACCTACGTTAACCTATAATTGCATTCACATTGGCTTTATGGCACAGAGAAGATTGTTTTAGGTTTCGAAGATTCAATCGTAAAGTCTCCTTTTATTTGTTAAAAGCATCGACACAACTATAAATTTCCAGTTTTTTGACAAATGAATATTTACACATTATCTTGCAAATTGTGAACAAATATATTATTAAGAATCATTTATTTTTTTAGGTTTGAAAAATGGAAAACCAAATAAATCATCGAAAGAAAATACCGAGTAAGTTTTATTTACGCAAACAGCTTTATTTCATGTATCGCGCACCATTTCTCCGTTCTCTCCGCATAAACCGTATTCGTAATATGTATTGATTTCCCCCGCAGAAAAAAACCCTACAACTCTTCCTTGGTTGCCGAATATTCGGCATCCGAGAGCAACAGCAACAGCAGTGGCGGCAGCGGCTGCGGTCAAGCCCAACAGCCGATTACACGAAAAGTGGAACAATCGCCGGGTCGAGCCGCTAAATCTCCCGAGCTAAAACAAGTACGCCACAAACATCGACACCGCCACCGCAATAAACACTCGCGTCGCGACGCCAGCGAATCGGATTCGTCTTCGTATAGAATTAGTGTCCTGGAGGCTCGTTACCCCATGCCAATTCCGCCCACCCCACCGGAACACCCTCCAGGCGTCAGCCCGTCTCAATACGCTGATAATCGCAGTGAAACTGGATCTATAGAAGAAGCAGGTTTGACATTTATTTCTGTTTATTGTGATAATCTTGTTTACTTTGTAGCCATTTCAACACATCATATGTTATCTATATGTTATCTATATATATATATATATATATATATATATATATATATATATATATATATATATCTATATTTAAATATATATAATGCATTTTATGTAATATAACATCTATTTACTATATAGATTATATTATACTAGATTATATAACTATATCAAAATACATAGTCATATATAAATAACCAAATATTCTATATTATACTCAATTGTATCAAATATCATTTTGAATTCATGTTTGAATATGTATTATAAACTACTGTATATACAATTTATATAGATTAGACTATTAGACTACAAATCTCATCAATAATCATTTTACATTCAAATGTTACAATATTAATACATAATAATATAATACTAATAATAGTTATTCTAAATGTTGTATATATGAATTCATTGTATAGTAATAATATTATATAACACATGTATTATTATGTAATATGCATATTATGTAATCAATTGGACCTTTATTGATTATAACATCAATTATTGACCAGTCCTTCTTGTTATACTGCATTATCCACCTCCAGCTAATTAATGATTATTGTGTCTGTGTATCATGATAATATACAGTTTGTGAATATGTATTGATTAATTATTCTCAATATTATGCTATTTCTTATATATAATGAAACTTTATTATATGATATATATATTAAAAATATTACAATTAAAGGACCTTAATATTTGAATAAGTATTTCATATATATATATAACAATTATTTATATAAAGTATGTACTAATAATAGTGTGTATATATAAACTATTAATATTTAAAATTTATGCACATTAATATTTCACATATTTTAAATACTGTATATATGTTATTACTATTAGATTTAATGGCTCCATTTCAATGTCAAATAGGTATTTGAAAATATTTACCATTGATATACCATTGTTATTTAATATACAATCAATGCTCATAGTAGTTGTAATCAGTATAATACAGTGAAATTGAATTGCATTTAAGATACCAATCTTATAAAGTGCATTTATTTACTAATAATTTACTAATAATATTTTATAAGTTTACTTAAGTAAGATTAATGTGATATATTATTTCCTAATATACAGATGGTAATCATGTAGCATTTAATTTCAAAAAGAAAAGTTGGATTCAACCAAATGCTGCATTTGCTAATACATTTAAGGTGAGTTTTATAAACTGATACCTTATCTCTCATATACATGATATACCTTACTTGTTTATTAGATTAGATTAATTCTGTATATATATCTATTAATTTTAAGATAAACATTGAAGGAATAAATGTACACAAGCGATTATATATTTAAATTTGACAAAATTGTGAAATTTAATGACAATTTTTCTATAGTAAAACGCATATATGCCATTTATAAAATCGCGATTTTATATCGCAATTCTAATTTTTTTGTGAACTTTATACTCGATAATATGTTAAGTTATAAACTTAATTGTATCTTAATAATAGAGATCATAGATAATTAGTAATTAAAGAATACAATAGATTAGTAATATACATATATCATTATTTGTAAAATAATAACATTTTATATTATAATAAAACAATATGGTTATTATTTATATTATAATGATAATCACTACTAGTTAATTTATACATTTTATAGCAAAATATTATATATATTATTAATTGATATTATTATTAATTACCTATGCATGAGTTATATAAATGAACTTTATTTTTATTTACATTTTTTTAGCCCACAATACCGTATAAGGAAACTCGCTCTGTAAGGGTGGAAAGTTCCTCAGCCCAAACTACCGTGGTTAAATCTCTTTCGATCCGACTGAGCCCAGAAAAGACTCAAGTCAATTCATCGAGACAGATTATAGATATTGCGGCATTCCATAGAAAAGTAGCTCTGGCCCCTCCTATTCGTATGAGACACGCCCCTAACACCACCGTGTTTGATGAACAATTAGTTAAGCCATGCAATGGAGACAAACTTCTTTCTTGGCCGTCCATGATGATACAGGCCACAACGGCTGGCCCTCCCATTACCTATAGCGTAAATCCACTGCAGTTTGACATCGACGGTAAACTTTATAAGTCGGAAAAGAACAAACGTAGTAAAAAGCGTAAATCGAGTCATTCCGATAAGAAGAAAAAATCAAAAAAGAAGACAAAGAAATCACATAAAGTTGATGAAAAGAATGATTCCAAACCTACAAAAGCTAAAGTAGAGCTTAACTTTGAAGATGATCCTATCGATTCTGACATCGAAAGCCGAGATGATGACAAACCTATTATTAAAGCAGTCAGAATGCCTCTACTAGATGATGATAAAGAGACAGATAGAATGTACCGTAAACATTCCTCGGATGAAAGAGAATCGGAAATCAAAGATTCACTCGTGATAAATGATTTTAGTGAAGCTGAACAAAAACAGATTGATGAAAAACTTAAAAAAACTAAAAATCCTATCCTCTACAAAGCAATCCAACCAACACTTTGTTAGTTTATCTTATTTTCATAACAATAGTTTAATAAATATTATGTAAACAATATTAAATAATAAAGAAAATTGAATGTTTAGTTCTAGATTAAAGATATGATAATATTACATATTATATCACATATTTAAAAAAAATGGTTGTTTTAAAGATATTATATTACTAGGAATCCTCTTGTGATTAAATTATTGTTTCTTGTAGGTGTTAGCAACAAATGGAGTACTAGTTCTGAAGATGAAGACAATGATGGCATTGAATTAACCACAGTTTCACAATCTCATGTTTCGGATGGAAAATCTGCAGAAGTGAAAAAAACTGTGGAAGTTAAAAAAAAATCCATGTCTCCATATAGTGAGAAATCAAGAAGGTTAGATATTTGTATTGCCGAGTTGAAAATCCATAAATAATGAACATTTAAAGTTTAAATTTGTATTTATGCTCTAATTTAATGTTTTCTCCAATATTTTTGTTTTACATATTCTTAATTTCGTTATCTAATAATTTATCAAATATGATTTCCAATACATTTCATAACCATATCTTAATCATTACATTTTAGTCTATAGGAAAATTACAATTTGGTAAGGCATTGCTTTGTATTTAGTTTATAATAATAACACTATTACTACTACTACTACTACTACTACCACTATCGAACCATTATTATTTGATTATTATATTGGCAATTTATTTGATGTCGTCTAGGTTTTCATTACTATATTACTCTGCTTTTATATACACTCAACCCAATTGTATTATGATTTATAAATACACACGCGACCGTACGCCTCTGCATCTGTGAGTGGTCGAGCGAGTGGTGCGTGAATCCTCGCTTACTCTACTAACCTCCTAATAGCGGGTGGCACCACCCACGGTAAGTACTTCGTAATCGTGTCTACGCGTCTCTCTCCACGCTCGTTTGTGTTTTTCCCCGCCGTGTAATCGCGCGCCACACGCCCCGCCCCTTCGCTACTTTCCGTAACGGCGCCCCCTACCCCCGCCCATACGCAGTCCTCGGTCGTACTCGCGCTCCTACTCGAGATCGCGGTCCCGCTCGTACTCGTACTCCAGCTACTCTTCGGACGGGTACTCGCGGTCGAGGTCTCCCTCGTACTCTCGACGGGGCCGCTCCACCAGGGGCACCGAATACAGACATTCTCGGTACTCACCTCGGCGGTCCACTCGTCGCAGATCCCGAGAACGCCGCAATCGCTACAATAGTAGATCTCACAGGAGATCCTTTAGTTCTAGTTATTCGAGGTCGGTTTCAACTGCTTCACTTTCTTCTCATTTGATTTAGTTGAATATTATAAAGGTTTTGTAAATAACGGATTGTACACATTTTTTAGGAGCCGATCTAGGTCTCGAACCCATTCAAGAAGTAGATCTTTTAGCAGGTCGAGATCTTTCTCGCGTTCACCAAAACCAGTTCAATTAGTTTCCAGGGCGGTTAAGGCTCCAATTGTGATTAAACCCTTCGAGCCGTTACAGTCTAGGAAGAAAAGGGAATTGGTTGAGATTCCTGTACCAAAAGATAAGGTATTAAGCATATGTTTGTAAATGAGGTACTTCTAATAATAATAAAATCTGATAATATAAATTGTAATTTGATATTTCAGCCTGCAGATTCATCCGAATCATTTATTGGACCTTTGAATGATGACGCTACAGGACTTCCTTTTCAAGCTATTGGACCCGATGAACCTTTGGTTTTTACAAGTACTCGAGTACCCAAACCCACTGTTCATAGTAACCCCGTAAGTTTTCTAGTTATTAGAATGAAATACTCGACTTAATTTGTAGATACCTCTTCCTATTGGATTTATATCAATACTAGATCTGTATTAATGTGTGTATAACGTGTATCGATTACAGACAGCCGAGTTCGCGGTCACTAATGCAGATGAAATGGAACATTACAAAGCTCTCGTAGAACAATCCAAACAACATATTCAGTCTCGGATCGTAGATCAACAGCAACAACAGAATCCTAGTTTGTAATCTTGTGTTGATTTCATTTATTGTTTTAGTTCATTTCATTTTCGCCATTTACAATATTCTTTGTGCAGCTGAAGACGGCGATGTCGATGTCGACCCTCTAATCGACCTCTCCGAACACGAAGGTCAAATTAAGCTCGTCACCGAAGCAGATTTACTTGCCAAGGTTCCATCATATCGTTGATTGTTCAATGAATTATGCGAGTTTTGCTTCTCACTCGAATTGTATTTCTACAATCTTCTATCCACTCTTTAAGCAGCAAAGATGTCAGGAAAATGCGATGTTGGAACTGCAGCGAGTAAATGCTCAAAACGCCCAATTATCTATGCAAAGGCAAATCCAAATGGCAGTACATGCTCAGAACCAACAGATGTTAGCCTACCAACAGCAACAAAGAGCTCTGGCTCTGCAACAGCATCAACAACAACACGCAGCCGCTCAACAACAACAAGTCATTGCCTTTGTTAGTCACTAATTACTCTTTAAATCGCACTTCTATTGCTTGAAGTTTGAATCTAATTTAATATCTATTATTGAATCCTCCTAATTGTATTTATTAACTATAGAATCAATGTTCCGATCACAGTCAAACACAACAAATTGTAAGCGTATGTATCGATATGTTAATTTCTATATATATTATCATTTTTATTTACGTATTTGTTTATCTTTGACGTTATCTCTTAGTTATATTTATATGCGAGTGTAAGAAATTCACCTGAAAAAGTTCATTCTATTTCAAAACATTTGTTTTACTGTATTTTCATTTTTGTTTCATTTTTCGTTGGCGTCTAATAATTTCAATCATTTTGTATAATGTCAATTATGCCTTCACACGCAGCACATGCAAAGACAACAGCAAACTCAATTGGCACAGTTGCAGACCATCATGTTGGGCCAATTACCCATTCCCCGAGCCCAAGGCTTCCTGCAGGCGCAGTCTCCCGCTCTGCTACTAGCCCAACAACAGCAACAACAACAACAACAGCAACACCAAGTCGTTGCGGCAGCTGCTGCTGCTTCACAACGTTACATGGCCTTACAGCACAGACAAATGCAAGCTATTCACCAGGTAACTTATCTTCATCTGCTTATTTGCGACTTCTTGTAGAGTTTTTAGGCTCAATTATTTCAATAATATATAATACTATATGAATAATAATGATAATACATTTAGTAATATAAAGTAATATTAATCCAGAACTCTTAAAATTCATCAATTCATGGATCTATATAAATTTTATAAGGAGATTTAATTATGTTTTATATTTTTAATATTGCAAAAAAAAAATTAATTTACCGATTTATAATCCTTTATTCATAGAGTATTTTATATATAATAATAATAAATAGCAATCTACTTTATTCTACTATATAATATTTTGTGTTTTTATTATTAACTGAGTTATTTTATCAATACATAAATTATTGTTCTATACACAAAAAAAGTATTATATTAATTCATAAATTGAACAAACTGATTTATTTGTAACAACAGTAATGAATGAAAATAATTATTCCGAGAAATATTATACACATTTATTATTATTAACAATTTATATTTCACTTAATTTGGTATAATAACAAGGTTTATAATTGATTAATTTGAATCTATTTTGAGAGTACTTGTTCTGGAAGAGGTTCATAATTGCTAATAAACTAAACATTAAAAAATATACTATTTAAATAGTATACAATTTATATGTGAGGAAAACCCTTAAAATTGTCTAGATGAGAATATTTATAATATAAATGAATTTATTGAAACTAATCTGTTAACAATAATCCTTTACTATTTTAGCAAAGTTTGTTAACGCGACAGCAACAGCTACAACCTGATCAAATAGCACCTATGGCAAGCCCTACAATGCCTCCTCTGGACGATCTGACCCCACTGACCCCAGCGGATGCGACACCTCTCTCCTCGGGCCAACAAAGTCTTGGCACGCCGAGCGCGACGTCTGTATGCAAAGAGGATATAGTGGAAATGACTAACATCATCGAGGATCCAGTGAAGATTGAAACGGAGTCTTAGTCCCAAATCAAGAGGAATTGTGATCCAAGGAAATAGAATGAAAGTATTATTATTATCAATATTATGTTATCGATATCAAATGTATGTGTTAAGATGGAGAAAGTCATTTGTATAGTCCTTACTATACTCTCATTGCATTTTATTTACTTATGTAACCTATCATGGATTTTTTATTTATAAGAGAAATCTTAAATATTCTGGATTAATAAAATCGATGGGTATTATTATATTAGTTTATTTATTTTATTATATTATTTTATTATATTAGTATAATAAATTTTAAATAAAAAAATGTAATCTTTAAATTTCATATTTTATTAACAAATATATCTTGATTTTCTCATTTTGATAGATACTTTCATAATTTGTAATTAGAAAATTAACATGGATATTTTAAAATACATCTTTTTTTAATTGTTTAAAAGTAAATAATAACATAATGCAAAATAGAAATATATTTATAGTTTTTATGATTTCATTGTATATGTATTATGGTGTATTATTGTAATAAAATAATAAAGAATATTTGATCTAGTGAGTTAACAGATTCTTTAAATTGTTATTGTAATAATTTAGAAAATACTATTATTACAAGAAATATCCTTTGCTATTATCATATGCATACTAGTTTGTAAGTAATACATATGAATACTACATTGTAAGTAAACATCCCCTTGAACTATTTATGTCATGTGCTATTTATAATGTTGATTCTAGCAAACAGCCTTCTAGTTATCCAACAATAGCAAAATATATTAGTTTGGTAAGTAAATAGTTACAATAAATATTTGGAAAATAATTCCATAGAGTAGCAGAATTTAAAAAAAATTAATTTCCATTAATTTGAGAATCATTTATTAAAGTATGTATATATACATTCTTAATATATATATGTATATATACTTTAAATATATATTATTTTATATATGAATGCATTGTAAAAAATGAGTTATGTTTACTTTAACCTAATTTAAGTGAAGTATACAATTAAATAATAGTTAAAATTGTTATAAAATCTTTCTTGTGATAAAAACGCTCCATATTTTAATTTATAATTAATTGTAATATGTATTTATATAATATTAGATACATTCATAGCATATGTTATCAATTTGTAATAAATAATGTAATAATAAGTGTAATTAATAACATTTATAAAAATATTAAATAATTAAATCATCAAATAGATTTTAATGATTCTTTATATATATAAATATCTATACTTGTATGCGCAATTTTCAATGTTTCATAGCGTTCTTGAAGCAATATTTTAAACAAAGATGTAGTGATAAATCACATCTCTTCACCAATAGTGCTTTAATACCAGGATACTCTGTGGTAATATAATATATATTATTAAACACATATTATTAATAACGTTATATACGTTATATATACACGTTATATATATATATATATATATATATATATATATATATATATCTGTGTGTGATATATATAGTATAACAATTCATATTGAATTTCATTTATAACATATTTTTTTAAACATATAAATAGAATAATATAGTGTATTGATTATTTGAACTATATCTATAAATAAGATTTATTTTAAGATAAAATAAATATAAGCTGAACTTCAAAAAAATTAATTTAAAAATAAAATTAATTATTCTATAGAATATTCATAAATTACACGATGCAAGTACACTAATGATTGAAATACCTTGATTTAACTTTTAAATTTAAAAGATAAATATTACGATTAAATTCAAATTGAAATACTATTACATAATGGTTCAGTATAAGTAATATATATATATATATATATATATATATATATATATATATATATATATATATATTATTCTATTTAATATCGCCTGTCTATTGTATGTATGTATATTTATATTAAATATATTAATTAAAATCATATGATTTATAAACATATACTAACTTGCAAATTATAGAGGGATATTTACTAACCACTTGGGCACTTTACCGATATACATTTAGTATAGTCAATTTGACATGAGTCTTGGCAAAACTTGAAATCGATATTCATGGGTTCTACCAAAGATCCCACAATTAGGAGAAACACTACTGATACCTATGGAGGATGATATTTTATATTGTTATATAATTAATTTACAATATTGATATCAATAAATCCTAACTAAACTATTAATTTATTGTGTTGATAATTTAACAACACATAAATTAAGTATAAATCTCACTAAGATTGAATCATATTTCAACTAATACAATTTCATTAATATATTTCATATTTAATGTTCTGATTTTATATAGAATAATAATATATTATCATTAGAAATATATACCTATAGGATATATAAATATAATTTAGAAACTATTTAAAGAAAATAGTTATGTACACAAATGCAAATTAAGATGTCCAACTAGTTTATAATTATAATGTCATGACATGCTATATTTAATTGCATGAGTATACCCACGAATATATATATATATATATATATATATATATATAAATATATATACATATATATATATATATTTAATATTTAATAATTTATGAAATAACATCATTACCTGAATAATAAACATCTGTAATTTTAACTATAGCTGATAACGCTTCTATCTGTATAATTTGATTGAAAGACTGAATGAATCAACTTCTATAAAATGTGATGTCTTTTATCATATCAAATTATGAATAAATTATGAAAACATGTATATTTACTCTTCAGTCCAATTCACTTAATTCTTTCAGCTCACTTAATCTTTATAAATGTTAAGCCGTACAATTTTGATTTAAATAATAATATGATGTAAGTACCGTACTGTTATAAGTCGTGAATAAACAATAGTATGAATAACACATACTCATGAGTAATTATAAAAATGATGTAATACAACATTATTGGGTGAATACGATTGGTAATAAAGTATTGGTTTTTTATAAATTATATATCAACATTATGTACAGCGTAAATAATATTCACTATAAATAATTTATTAAGATACAGAATAAATATTATAGAGTAAATTCATTAATTATTATTGTTAAACTAAAATTGCATGATTTAATATTATATACAATCATATATATATATATATATATATATATATATATATATATATGGATATAATAAATTATATTATATACATGTATTTTCTATCCCTAAAGAATATATATTTGGTGTCTATAGACAAGTATACTTTAGAAGTATTTGTCGACATCTGCATTGTACCAATTATATTTACGGTAATGAGAAAATATAATATTATATAATATACATTAATATATAAATATATTTAATAAAAAAATTATTATTAGCTCTATAAAATATTGTAAAAATAATAAAAGTTTAAAAATATTCTATGTGGCCATTTAAAATTCAATTTATAATCTTTTAATTTAACTTTTAAAATTAATAATTATTATGATACTATAATATTTATCTTGCTAATTATGAAATTATTGTGATGTTTGTTATATTTATATATGATATCATATTATATATAAATATATAACATATTACTCTAAATATAAATTATATTAATTATATAGAAATAATAATAAAAAATATATTTCCTGAAGCTTCATCAATATTTCTGTAGTTATTTTCTACAGTTGTCGCAATCCAAAAACATAATAATTTATGGTATGTCAATTTCAATTTAATCTTTATATTTTCAATTTGAAAATTAAATAAAGTTATTTCAATTATTAAATTGTACTAATATAGTGTAAATATAATCTATTTAATAATTAGTTTCTTTCCAAATTATTTTTTTAAAGTTCATTCCATTTGATCTTAAAATAGATGTTATATATATTGTTTATAAGTAAAATAGGATATACACGGATACATCCTTTATATGTTAATTCTTAAGGATTGTATATATGTCATATATATCTATAATATACCTATTATATTATAACATATAATACATCTTTAAAATACGTGAAAACATACTCACATTATTCTCTCGTAAATTATTATTGTTAAATATTTTCCCATTTATTCAAAAATCTATACACTTATTTTTATATTTATAAATTAAGAAAGATTATATTACTCTAATTCAATATTACTAGAAGTATATACATTTCATACACATGTACGTACATGATTTATATGAGATTAATTATATATATTATATTACCATAGAGTATCCATGTATTAAATCACTATTGATGAAGAATTGTGATTTATAAAAACATCTTTGTTTAAAATATTGCTTCTAGAACTCCATAAAATATTGACAATATTATATACAAGTATAGATATTTTTCTATGAACGAACATTGATCGATATCTAATGTATTAACTATTTAATATTATTAATTTTACACTTATTATTAGGGTATTTAATACACATATATACACATTTTTAACATAACTAAGAAATATATCTAATATGTGATATATATTACATATATTTTTGATAGTAACCTAATAGGCTACAACCTATTGATAACACTTGAATTGTTTAAAATGAATAAATATTAAATATAAAAAATATTTATAACTTGAAAAATATTTTTGCCATGGTAATAAAAAGAGGAATCGTTAACATTTTATAATCATTTTAAATATTATTTATATATAGATATATATATATATTTAAAATAAATTTTGTAAAATTATGCATAACCGATAATCACCATAACATAATATATAGTTTTAGTAGTATATATATTGTATACGAATGCTTCTAAATTAATTGATATGTTGATATATAAATAAGTATAATTCTGTATACAGCGAATAATATAATTTATGTAAATATATGCTAAATATTTCTCATCGTATACATTCTAATCAATAAATATATTATTTGTAACTACTACTTCCGGATATATAGACAACTGTTTTCTAAAACATCTGAACCTATAAATAGAATATGGCATAAATATAAACAGTATAGAAATGCATAAACGTGTTTCTTAGGTTACTAATGGAATTAAACCAAGAAATTATGCAGACTATTTTAGTTTCTGATGTTAATTTTATATTTAATTAAAATAATTTTATACTAATTTATAATTGTATGCGTAATTTAATTAATTAGCTAAGAAACAAGATAATGTAATTATTATAAATTGTATTCAATTATTCTAAATAAAATACATATTTAATATATAACTAACATATATTTATAATAAATAAAGAGTTATATCTTTACAGATTTAAAAATTTTAAATCAAATAATTAATATAAATTAAGCAACTAATGTTATATTGTATGTATAAGTAATACTTATAAGTAAATAAGTATCAATATTTTATATTAAGTAATAATGCCATACGATTTCAAATTAGATGTATATTTTATCTTCAATAACATATTGTTAAATTCATTCTCATATTGTAATATAAATGTTAGTAATTATACTCCAACAGTAATATTGTAAATATCACATCTTTCTTTTAGAATAACAATATTATTAATAATAAATGTATGTCTATTTTTTGTGCACTAAAGGAAATATTTTATTTTTTTATTACGATATCTTTTATTTTTTTAAATTATCGAATATTAGACTATCTTATCAGTATAGTATTTCTATGAAGAGTTTTCTTTTATATATATAAATATGTATATCATATATATGTATATATATATATATATATATATATATATATATATATATATATATATACATTCGTACAATTAGCGCAAGCGAGTAGTCCAGCTAACGACACAATACAATTGGATCTCGTATTGTGGAGAGTTTGGAAGTTTCATAACAATTGGTCATGCACGAGTGAACAATGCTCGCAGAGCTTGGATATAGCGATCACCCTCACTTTCATATCGCAAAATACTACCAATACTATGCACTGCTAATAATATCATAATTATATTACAAATCGTTGAAATATATTTCGGACCACTGTATACACCCTTATACAACTCATAGGTTAGTAATATTACCCAGGACTCAATTTCCTTAGTAGGGTATATATAATCTAGTAATTAAATAACTATCCATTGCCATGTTTAAATAGTAATATTAATAATTTCATATTAATGCATAATATTTTATAAATATATGATTATATTTATAATAATGTAATAAGGGGGTATGCTTTTTTTTGGATATGGTGTTATTATGTAAGCTGGTCTAGGTATGGTTATTGTTGTGAAATTGGATGAAGATGCAAGTACCAATGGATGTGTATAGAGTTAAGGGTGATTGGGTTAGAATGAATACGGGTATAGATCTGTATATTTATGGAAGGAGGCGTGGCTGTATTGATTGGTATGTGACTGGATGAATGCGCATTGTACATTGTGTATTAGGGCATTTCTCAAAAAAAAAAGTACACCTGATATTCTTAGTTACCCTCCTAATATCATAGTTATATATGTTGGAAATTAAATACAATAAAAAATAATTGTCTAGAATTATTATCTTCTTAGGAATTCAGTCTTTTATAAACCCACCTAAAGCACTTTTTAGGTGACTTTTTCCAATTTGCATTTCAACCAGCATTTTTTAACTCTGGAATATTTCATATTTATCGAATTCACTTAAAAAACGTGAGAATCGTAAAGTAATTAATATTTTGTATTGTTTGGCCATTTTATTTTGATTTAAAAAATATCATTTGCTGAAATATATTATTTTAGGATTATAAAAAAATAAAAATATTTATAATTCCTGTCAATCCAAAAGTATACTAATATATAGTAGCAATTTTAAATTGTAATATTTATATGTGTGAGTATGTATGTATTTTAAATGCAATTACTATTATATTATTTTTAATTATGATTATAATATATTAAGGGCATTTAATAAATGTAACATATTTTAAATTCATAGTTAAAATTAATTGATACTTATACATTATTGGTAATATAAATGTATTAGTTTATAATTAAAAGTTCTTAATATCTGTATTATATAAATATTATATCATAGATATATTATAATTATAATTCTATCATAACAAATAAAAAAAAGATAATAATAAAATGTTATTCTATTAAATGTTGAAGAAACTTATTATAAAAATTATATTGAAACCATCCATACAGGTATTATATTAAATGATATATATTATTAATATAATAGGATTATTTAAAGCATTTAAATTTAGATATTATATAATATTCACATTTTAAAACTATATTTATATATCATTAAATTATTTAGTTATTAGAAATACAAACGAAGATGGTAATATCGATTATAATGTTAGTGGTAGTAATATATTTAATTATCGTGATAATTCTGGTGATAGTGTTAATGGTAATGGAGATTATGTTGGTATTAGTGGAGAATATGTAGATGGTAGTGATGATGGCAGATGTAGATATACCATTGGCTGATATGATAGTAATGGTGATCATGATTATAGTAGAATAGTGGATATGTTTATGGTGATAATGGTGGAGAAGGGGATGTTGATAATGAGAAAAATGATTACTGTGACTGTGATGGAGTCGGTGACGGTAATGGTGACGGTTTGAAGGCAACATTTAATATGATTGGGGATGTAGCAGATATTAGAATGTTTAAACCTTTACTTCACCATTGGACTATACTCACCAAAACATTAATCGAGAGATTTCGGAATTAATAAGTAAATATGAAAGACAGCTAGAAATTATGTGTGAAAGAAATGATAACCAATAATTAGTTGAGTTATGTGCTTACTACTTGGGAAACCATACGAAAGAAGTTAGAAAATCTGGATCGATGTCAAATTCAAGATGGATATCTAAATTATATATTCAATTAAGGTTTATTATGGAAGTTTATATTCGAGTTAAAATTATATATTTCATATTAGCTAATTAATTTATTATAAATATTAAAATATATATAGATTGAATTAATTGCTGATGCAAAAGAAGTGATGACGATGAGTGATGAAACATTCAATAATATAAAGAAATGTATTGCATTTTTAATTTATTATACTGGCTAAAATGCAAATCCTCAATTATTGATACTTTAAATGATTTTGAATTTATATCTCAATTGAATAAATTCAGTGATACTAATTATGCAAATGCTATTATACAAAAAATTGATAATAATTTAGATTATATTAATTCGAGTTTAGTGACATTTGTAATTATAACATAATTCCTTTAAGAAATATATAAAATGGAATATATGTCTAGAGATTGTAATCATAAATTTAGAAAAGCTGACAGTATAATCAATCTGCATGCTATTGCTATAATTTCTTTGAATTGATTTCACATATTAATAAATATAAATGTAAATCATATCAAAATGCTTATAAATAATAATGATGCTAATGGATTAGTAACATATTGGGAAATAAGATTATCATTAATGCTGTCAATGATTTGGCAGAAAGAGGGTTGGAAACAGTTTAAAAATAATACACTAGTTAATAATTACCAATGATTAAACCAGATATTTGTAACTAGTGAGAATGAGAGAAAATTACATGGATCAATCAATCGAAATATCTTAAAGTTATAATCTATAAATAAATTGTTATTTATTATTTTTCAATTAATTATGTATTCTGTACACATAATTATATTATGAATAGGAATAATAACAGTTTTTCTTAAGGGCCCGTAACCTACGTTTTTAATTTTTTTACAAAATATTTTTATAATAAAATTTACAAATTTAATTAATTATCTTTAAAATGATGTATAACTTTTTTTTTATAAAATTAACTATAAGTGCATCAAATATGTATTTTAAACATATGCTTGTCAAAAATAATATTTATTATTTAATTAATTTGTAAAATATTTTCATAATATATGGGTTTAAATTATTATGTTTTCGTTTACTAATATATTTTCAATTTTAAAAACATTGTAAGGGAAACAATTTGTTTGTATTCAATAGGTGGCATTAATGTGTATAACCAATGAAACGAAAGTATTTAATTCAAACCCAATGGATCTAGCCAATGTCATATGCCTAACAACAAAAATATGATAAACAATAATATTTTATTATCTTTGTCTTGACTAAAATTTTGAAGCAATAAAATTAATATATTTAAATTTTTAGTAAGACTATTTATTAATTTATTATATATGTGTATAATATTTGTATGGTATAATATATACAATATCATACTCATATACTGTTTTAATTAATTTTTAAAAACTTTATTTAAAGTTTATAGACATGATATTAGTTTATATATACAATCTAATATATCAAAGCACATTGCTTAAATAGTAATTATAATATTATTTTAATACATTACAATGCAATACAATAACATTACATTTAAATAATATCTATTTATTTATATAATTATTAAATATATTTTTATTGTGTTAAGGGGATGCGTAATCTTCGCGTGATTTACATGTAATATATAGGGAAAAATATGTCTACTAGAATGGTGATAACTTTTTAGATTTATAATAAAATTACTAATTTTTTTCACAAATATCTAGATAATTCCTATATTTATAGTAATGATTATTTTTTGAAATAATTAGATATTTAATAGACCATGATAAACAAGTTTATATATTTATTTTAAAATCTCTTTTTTAAGTTTTTACAAATTCGCACTTCCATCACCATAACTAGATGTAGCACTTTACTTGACTTCTTATGCACATGATTGATGCGCTCTCCCTTGCTGACCACGTAAGGATGACTATTCACCTTCACATGTGCTTTTCCGTCACCATCAGAAAGCATTGCAGAATAACGGAGACCATACTTCTAAAGAGCGTGCCCAAATTAATGCTGCATGAACCTATTATTTATATCAAATGATTATACTTGATCAAACATATTATATTTATATAAGTATTTACCTCCGTGCCACCAGAATATCCGTTATAGTTTTTACAACATTCAGTTTTGTGTTCCTCCTTCCAGTCATCAGCATTATTGTGGGCAACACATTTCTGCAATATATAAAAATATATATTTATTATATATTCACAATATTATTATTATAATAACAAACATGACATTACATGCTCAATATCTCAAAGTGTATATTTATTTAATGTTTAGTAAATATATTTTATTAGTTCTAGATAATATAAAAATACAAATAAATACAACTTTCAAAATTATCTTATTTTTATAATAATAATTATTTTATGAACATAATATGACTTTATTACTAATAAATTATTGACTTATTTAGCATGTTTTTCATATATTACAATTAATTATAACAAATATGTAATAACACACTTATTGTAAATATGAATGCCAAACAAAATTTCATATAGTTGAAATCTATTTTTTTAAATCATAGAAAAATTATTAAATTACATATTTATACATTTTCTAAATATATTATAGTTTAATAAATTGCGTACTTACTTTTTGCTTGCATATACTCTTCATAGATTTACTACATTTGTTAGGAGGAAACATAATGATGAGAATTTGAGTGTAAATAAAAAATTAAACTGAAAGATGAAAATTCAATACAAAAGAATGCATTTATGTTTGAATCACATGACATATTCTATAATCTTTACAAACATATCTAAAAGAATTAAATAATAATATAGCTTTATTACTTAATGATTATTAATAATAGCAGCTATTATTATATGCTATGATATATTTTTTCTATGATATTAAAAAATATCATTTTCAAATTCTTAAATGTGGGCGTATTATCAATATCTGTTATATAAATCAGGGCGTGGTTAAACAAATTCAAATTTATAAATATATTTCAATAATCAGAATACTATAATTATCAATATGATATTAAAAGAGATTAAATATGATATTAAAATAAATCAAATATTTGTTAGAAAATGAAATATTTTCTAATAATATAACAAAAAAGCACATATTGTATTTATATCAGTTTATCTCCGGCTGTCCTGAACTATCTTTTATTTATTTTACTTATGCCGAAAGTAAAAACGGACTTGATTTATTTACCATATCACTATGATAAACTACAGAGGATATAATATGCATAACATATCTTTCCATGACTAGACATTTTATATATATAACACTTATTAGTAGTAAATACTTCCATTATATACAACTCTACTATATAGACTAGTCGCTATAGCATTGTCGGCCGAGAACCACATCACGCATCTATTTTCAATATACTATCTGTGAATATATTTAAGAATTTAATGGTAGTAACTCTACAAAAAGTAGTATAAAAATGTGTGCATATAAATTATAAATAAATTATGTATCCACTTTAAAATAGAAATTTAAATTATATGAAATTCAAATTTATTATATTTATATATTTATTTATAATTTAAAAATTCAATATATATATTTCTATGATTGGCATGTTTATTTATTAACTATTTGACATATACGGCATCCCTATAAGAATTTATTTTAATCGGTATAAGTGATAATATATGGATTAGTTATATTATTAGTTAAACATTTAATTTATATAAAATAATTTACTCGTATGTATTTTAATCATATTAAAAATATTCTTATTAATTAATTTGAAATTATTCAAAATTGATTTATTGTTAACCAAACTTTAAAATATCTTATTATATGTGTAGGTTCCATTCTGTCACAAGACGATGGTAAATTAAAATTTTATAAATATTAAATTGATCTCGATATTGCTTTTATTTGTTATCACATATATTTTCAAATATATTATTGATTTAAATGTTTTAGATATTCTTTGATCTCAATGTAGATTTTATTTATTATACGTAGATATTTCCAAATATATACCCTAAATATATACCATATATACCATAAAAATGGTGTCGTATGCAATATGGATTGCTATGCAATATGGATTATAACATGTGACATAATCTGATATTTTTGTATACATTTACAAATCAATTATTTAAAAATATATAGTACAAACTATAAAAATACTAATTGCATTTATAGTTATTTTGTATTAAAATACATTTTTACTATAATATTTTTATAAAATATTATATTGATAAATTTATTTATTTACTTATAGGCGTGTCTAAAGTATTTTGAATTAAAATTCAAATTTTTACATGTGAATTTCGAATTCAAAATTTCATTGAAATCAGTAATATTTATTTTCAAAAACATCTTATATAATGAGTTTTTTTATTCTAGCAAATGATATATTATTTTATTTATTAAATAATAAATTTCGTGATAACACATCTTATAAACAAATATTTAACATTAGAAGATTGATCAAAAATAAAAGATCAGCTTCTAATGAAACATTCTTTCTCAAAGATAAAGTACTTATTGATTGAATACATGTATCCTAAAATATGTGTATGAATATTTAATAATATATTGATAATAAATATATATGATCTATATTATTATATTGAATTTATTATTTTGTTACGGCAAATTATAATTTTATAATATATAATCATAGATTTGTATTATTGTATATACTATATTATCTTAAACATCTATATATACAGGTATACAGGGGACTTCAATTTATTTATCAAAAATGCTATTAGAAAATGGCTTTTTAATAATTAAATAATAAATTGAATTGTGTAAATACTATTTACTAAATAGTATCTATACAATTAAATTTATTAATTATAATTTTAAAATTATAATGTTTATCTATTTTCATTGCCATGGTTATTTAGTTGATTGACATCTAGAACATCTTATAAAAGAATTTTATTTATTGTGAGTAATGGATAATATATATTATGTTGTATATTTCTTAAGTAAGATTACGCTTTAATCAATTGCGAGATTTTTTATATACACGTAAGATACTTATATAAAGCAATTTATTTTACTTTTATGATTATTTTAAAAGTATTTAACAATATACGATAATAGGAATTTCCTTAGTTTCAATGCTATAATCCATATTGCATAGCAATCCATATTGCATACGACAATGGTATAACACATTTTAATAATGTAAACAAATAAGCATTACTCCATATTATTTTTAAAATTAATTATTTAATATAAAAATAATATGAGGAAAATGCATAACCGTTTAGGAAATTAAAATGTATCATACTATCTTATATCATATATAGAGTAATGAATCATTACTAATTACCAATCCCAACATAGTCCGAGTATATTGCCATAATTTTAGCAGATCTGTCAGCTGATATCAATCCGATCCGTGTAACGTATTTTTTATTTTAAATTCATATTCATATATCGGTATAGTGCATATAATATTATTAGTATATTTTATTAAAATAATAATAATGAATGATAAATAATAGTATTGTTATATTTATTTATTAAATACATGCTAGTTAAAAAGTAAACCTATTATTTATAATAAAGTTTATGTACCTATATTTAAAATCAACCATATATCAATAAACAAAATCCAAAATTAACTTAATTCGATAATATTGACTAATAAGATAAACATATAATATTCAAATATTTTATTTATTATTTACATTTCAGGTTCAAATAAATGATTAGTTATTATATCTAAATCACTTACCGTGTACTTATTGTATGCCGATATATTGGAATGTATATTAAAATATATTTTACTAATATTTATAAATTATTTAAACATCGCGCTCATATAAAGTGTGAACTTTTAATATACAATTCAAATAATTTAATAATTATATATTATAATATTGAATAATTATATATTTTATATGTAATAATTATATTATCATACACGATTTATAAATTATTCTATATATAGAGTCTAACTAATATAATACACTAAAAATATATATTTCCCCTTATTTTTATTTTGAAATAAGTTTTGGAACACTATTTTTACTATAGCATATATTCTCAAATTATAGTTATAGCTTAATTCAAAATATAAATTTTAAGTAATATATCACATTAACTATTAATATACTATAGTATAGTTAGTTATTTCAAATTTATTATATATAATAAAACATATTTTTCTATTTACATCGGCACCTAGTAAAGGTTGTATTGCTATCAACGCAATATCTATATTTAATAATCAACAATTTACTAATGAACAACAAAGACATGAAAATTGTAAAATAAAAATTATTGGTAAACTATGTAGAACAGTTCACAGCCTATCTAGCCAATGTCTAGGCACGTTATTTATGATCCTTTCAATTCATGTTAACTTTCATCTCCAATAATATATCCCACAAAAACATGCAGTTTATGCCATTATTTTAGGCACTGCGTACATTTTTAATATTTTTTAACAATATTTCTATTCAAATCAATGTATTTAAAAATCTATAACATCTCAGTATTTAATAGAAGTACAAAATATTAATTTATTTAATATATGATATTTATTTAATATATGATATTTATTTAATATATGATATTTATTTAATATATGATATTTATTTAATATATGATATTTAATATATATTAATATAACATTTTTCATATCATATCATTTAAATATATATTACGACATAATTATAATTAAATATACTAAAATTGAAATATCAATATTAATATATATATTTTTTAAAACATGCACAAATTTAAAAAATGCTACTTTTAAAAAGTGCTTACTAAGCGGATATTAATTTTTGGATTTTCAAATTAGCATTTTTGAAACAAGCATAAAATATCATTCAGATTCGAGAGTATACTTGCATTTTGTGATCAACTAAATTAAAACGTCAGAAATGGTCTAATGTACATATCTGCAGAATTGTAATTATTATTGGAATGTTGTTTAATGGGAATATTTCTTATTGTTAAAGGAAATAATTAATAGTGAACTTTTTAAAACTTTGTAAAAAATTCAAAATATTTATCATATTATAAATTGTTTAGTAATATTATTATTGTTATTACTAAAACTATTAATTAAAAAGTACTATTTCGCTACTTCTATTAAATACTGAGATGTATAGATTTTAAAATCCATTGATTTGTCTGGAAATATAAAAAAAAATATTTTAAAATTATGCAATGCTAAAATAATGGAATTAACTGCAAGTTTTTTGTAGGATATATTATTGAAGATGAAAGTTATAATTAGAACATTTCAATCGTATAATTTGTTCTAATATATTGATAAATGTTTACTACATTTTAAATGTATTATAATAATATTTTTGAAGATATCAATAATTTCTACATTTATTCATAAACACATGTAAAGTTATTATGTATTAATAGATATACAATGTATTTATATTTTAATATTTTTCTATCGTCATATATAAATATTCACACATATATATATATATATATATATATATATATATATATATATATATGTTCGTGTGCGTGTGCGTGCATGCGTTTATGTATGTGTGTGTAATGCTCACTGTGCGCGCGTATGTGTGTATATGTGTGTTCGTATGTGTGTTTATGTATACATGCGTGTGCATGTGTGTGTATGTATGTGCGTATGTGTACGTGTTTGCGTTTGTGTATGTATATCCGTGCGCGTGCGTGTATGTGTGTGTATATCTGTGTGCGTATGTTTGTTAATGTGTGTTTGTGTGTATGGATATGTGTGTAATATCACTACTACAATATATACATAACTATATATATATCAAATATGTTACTTAGCCCTTGTTATTTCATTTTGTAAAGCTTAAATATAAATTTAATTAAATATGAATTTTTATTTAAATATTAGCTTAATTATAATACTTATACTTATAATTCAAATATAATATTACTAATATTGTTATTATTGTTATTATTTATATTATTGTTTTATTCTCATATGTCGCAATTTAAATATCAATTATTTAGAAAATAATGTTTTTCTTGCTGTCGTCGATATATATATATATATATATATATATATATATATATATATATATATATACTTATATATATATATATATATATACTTATATATATATATATATATATATATATATATATATGTATATATATATATATATATATATATATAAGTATTAACGCTACCTCATTAGTTTGAATCTTAAAGAGACCATTGTATTACCTATTGGATAAATGCCATGATGTTACCCCTATATTGATTATTATATCAAAATGGTACATGTATTGTGGTTTAAGTTTGTATTTAATGCGAATTTTCAACGAAATATTATATAGATTCGTTGTCATACTGTAATTATATTTACAGGTCAAGTATTCGACAATAGAAAGTATACAACAATGTGCACAATGTGCACAATGTAAATAAAATATAAATAATATAAATGATTTGCATATCTTTGATATCAATGAGAATATGGACCGTTAATATCCTATGCGATAACATTAATATCCATCATCTCTCATAGACCGCATGAAACATTTTTGCAAACAAATGTGCTTCTTTAGATTACATTGCTTTTTAACATAATCCTTAAATAATTCCGTATCTGTATAAATAAATATGAATTAAAACTGTAATATTAGGTAGTTTGTTATGTTCATGCAAACATTGGAATATTAATTAGTTATTTATTAATCTGTTAGTGTAACTATGAATTAAAACTGTAATATTAGGTAGTTTGTTATATTCATGCAAACATTGGAATATTAATTAGTTATTTATTATTCTGTAAGTGTAACTATGAATTAAAACTGTAATATTAGGTAGTTTGTTATATTCATGCAAACATTGGAATATTAATTAGTTATTTATTAATCTGTAAGTGTAACTATGAATTAAAACTGTAATATTAGGTAGTTTGTTATATTCATGCAAACATTGGAATATTAATTAGTTATTTATTAATCTGTTAGTGTAACTATGAATTAAAACTGTAATATTAGGTAGTTTGTTATATTCATGCAAACATGGGAATATTAATGAGTTATTTATTAATCTGTTAGTGTAACTATGAATTAAAACTGTAATATTAGGTAGTTTGTTATATTCTTGCAAACATTGGAATATTAATTAGTTATTTATTAATCTGTTAGTGTAACTATGAATTAAAACTGTAATATTAGGTAGTTTGTTATATTCATGCAAACATTGGAATATTAATTAGTTATTTATTAATCTGTAAGTGTAACTATGAATTAAAACTGTAATATTAGGTAGTTTGTTATATTCATGCAAACATTGGAATATTAATTAGTTATTTATTAATCTGTTAGTGTAACTATGAATTAAAACTGTAATATTATGTAGTTTGCTATATTCATGCAAACATTGGAATATTAATTTGTTATTTATTAATCTATAAGTGTAACTATGAATTAAAACTGTAATATTAGGTAGTTTGTTATATTCATGCAAACATTGGAATATTAATTAGTTATTTATTAATCTGTAAGTGTAAATATGAATTAAAACTGTAATATTAGGTAGTTTGTTATTTTCATGCAAACATTGGAATATTAATTAGTTATTTATTAATCTGTTAGTGTAACTATGAATTAAAACTGTAATATTAGGTAGTTTGTTATATTCATGCAAACATTGGAATATTAATTAGTTATTTATTAATCTGTTAGTGTAACTATGAATTAAAACTGTAATATTAGGTAGTTTGTTATATTCATGCAAACATTGGAATATTAATTAGTTATTTATTAATCTGTTAGTGTAACTATGAATTAAAACTGTAATATTAGGTAGTTTGTTATATTCATGCAAACATTGGAATATTAATTAGTTATTTATTAATCTGTTAGTGTAACTATGAATTAAAACTGTAATATTAGGTAGTTTGTAATATTCATGCAAACATTGGAATGTTAATGAGTTATTTATTAATCTGTTAGTGTAACTATGAATTAAAACTGTAATATTAGGTAGTTTGTTATATTCTTGCAAACATTGGAATATTAATTAGTTATTTATTAATCTGTTAGTGTAACTATGAATTAAAACTGTAATATTAGGTAGTTTGTTATATTCATGCAAACATTGGAATAATAATTAGTTATTTATTAATCTGTAAGTGTAACTATGAATTAAAACTGTAATATTAGGTAGTTTGTTATATTCATGCAAACATTGGAATATTAATTAGTTATTTATTAATCTGTTAGTGTAACTATGAATTAAAACTGTAATATTAGGTAGTTTGTTATATTCATGCAAACATTGGAATATTAATTAGTTATTTATTAATTATTTAATAATAATAGATATTTTAATTATTGTGAACATTTTATTATAATTTAGTGTTTATTGTTCGTTATAATATTCAATAATTTATGAATATAGTTACTATAGTATAGATTATAGAAACAGGTATACATTATTGTACAGAATCTATATGGAATATAGTTCACATATTGCAGTGTTAGTAATTGATAAATAGAAATGTACAATTGAAGCGATTTGAATATTACTGTATTTAATAATCGTGTAGTTCTAAATTATAACGTACATACTAAGTACACTGTATATAGTATAGTTTACAATGAATACTATACATTGACCAACCAAATGGACAATCATTCAAGCAGCGATGCAATGCAAAATTACACCAATCATAACAATTCTGAAGTTTAAATTCGATATTTTGTTTCGTCGGGACCAACATTATCATAATTAATAAAGTCATCTGTAACAATGTAATTTTATATTACTCAAAACGATAAAACATCACGTTATTATGTTATCATTTTTGGAAGAAAGTTATCCTAAAAAATCTTTATTCTCGTCATGAAGTTTGATTAGGATATATCCTACATATAGAGTGTATACAATATTTACAAAATCACATAACGTATCACATAAAAGATTTATTAATCACATAAAACATTTATTGTAAAAAAAAACAAATTTTTTATATTGCAAAATGTATTGTAAAATTTAAAATGTTGAGCTTCTACCAACTAATGTAAATATCATCCCAGTAATAATTCCAAGTAATTTCATTCTTTGAATTGCATAATTTCTTTTATATTATTTTGTATTTTTGTAGATACATTCAAATATTTAACGAAACTATTAAGTTACCCTGTTTACTGAGATATATATAGAAGCAAGTTATATTTTTATAAATATGTTTTATTAAAATAATTGATTATATAATCTTAATAATAGATTGAAACATTATACAAAATATAAGAAAATAATAAAAACTAATTATTATTTTCAAAAATAGCATTTCCTAATTTTAATCAATGATTTCTATATTTATTATTTCTTGGATATCAAATTATACATTTATAATACTCGCATTTTTATTTACATTACATTATTATTGTTATATAATTTCAATAATAATATTATTATAAAGTATATTTGTAATTTCAATAAGATATATTTTCAAATTTATTATATAATAAAAAAACTAAAATGACCCGTATTATTTCTTGTTAATAATGTTAATAATGTAAAACATATTATGTGATGAAAAAAAAGGATGTGGATTATTTACTGGTTATATATCAGGTATATAAGGTTTATATAGGGTAATTATTAGGATATTATAATATGTTTATACTGGTGTTTCCTAATTATATACGTAGATATAAGAATACATACATGCTATTTACAATAATGTTCAATCATTAGTACCATCATTTTTTGAACTATAGATCAGTAAAATTTAATATAGTTATACATATATATTAATAACATACATATATAATAATACATGAAGATATAAATTAATAGGTTTGGGTAAAATATTTACATTTGGTTAACATATTAATATATATATATTAGAAATATAAACAATTTTAAATATAAATGTTCTGAAATTAATATACTAAAATAATATAGATAAAATTATATATATATAAATATATTAATAAAATAATGAAACATACCTTTAGTAAATGTGTCATACTTTGATTTCTAAATTAATTATTTTATAATTATTAAATATTATTAAGTATTATTGAGTAGAGTAATATATTCTGAATTGTGTATATTAACTTTATATTAACTTAGTTTTTATATTAAATAATTTAAGCATACCCTCAGTAATTAGTTCATAATTTGAATTGTAAATCATTTATTTTATAAATATTCAGTAGTGAAATATATTCTGAAA
Source organism: Osedax frankpressi (assembly GCA_964035775.1). NCBI lineage: Eukaryota > Metazoa > Annelida > Polychaeta > Sabellida > Siboglinidae > Osedax > Osedax frankpressi. Next base: position 36,090,630 of record OZ038314.1, on the reverse strand, counting down.
TATAAAATTTGTATATTAACTTAATATTTATATTATATAAATTATTGTTACCGATTATGATCTAATTTGTTATAGAATAATAGTATACGTAATAGTTTATCTAATAGTCTAGGATAGAAATCTTAGTTTCAAAAGCACACAGATAAAGTTACCTTCTAGTTTCTAAAGTAAACTATCTTATTTCGTGAGTGCATCCATATTTAATGAACTTTTCCGATGATACGAAGTAGCATACCACTCGAGGATCTCTTATATAATATATCATATGCTATAGAGAATGTGTTTATGTGTGCGCATTGAAAGAATACAATAACGCATGAGAGGTGATACATATTTATAGATATGATTAATAATTATATAAAATATTATAAAAAATGAATGTTAGAGATAATATCTTTAAAAATAATAATTTAAAAAAGAGATTTACAAAATTAGACTTATTAGTTATTGTTATTATATTTTAAGAATCTTTATATATAGTATACATTTACTCGTAAATAAATAATCTAAGCATTATAAACTATATAATTAATAATTTCTCGAAGTAATTACCAATAAGCGTTTATCACATACTTACCTATCATAGAATGCCTTTATTAACATATATTGTTATTACAAATATATAGTTCATTAAATGTATTCTATAGAGACAAAATGACGAAATATGTAACTGTTTACATCTCAAATATTGAAGTTAAAAGATTCGTAAGTATTATATGAATATCAAACCTTATTATAATATTTAATATTTGCTAACATAATATATATACATATATATATGCATATATTTATATATATATATATATATATATATATATATATGTATGTATGTATGTATATTCCTCATCACATATTATATAGTCTAGCATTATAGTATATATTATAGTAAAGTATATATTAAAATTTTCTTAAAATATTGTGAAATGTTTTTTCATGGATGGGGTTTGGTAGTACCATACTATTTATTTAGATGGAAGTATTTATACTTTAAAGTAATATTATTAGAAGAGCAAAAGGGTGGTTAGGTGAGTAATAGTACAGTTATATGTGTATTATGTAGTAAGTATTCGGTAATTTATTAGTTTGTCAAAGGTTAACAAGTTTAATTCTTGTGGTATTTTAGTATTTTAGTTTGTAAATTGGACCCAGTAACGTGCCCTCTAGTAAACCTTTAGTATATATTTCTATTTATTATCATTTTTTATATTAGCAATATTTGATTTATTTGTTAATTATAATTTTATAAGAGTAAGTGTATTATTCCAAGTTCTGGGATGCGAAAGTTTAGTAAACATTTGTTTAGTAGTAGTAATAGTAGTAGTAGTAGTAGTAGTAGTAGTAGTAGTAGTAGTAGTAGTAGTAGTAGTAGTAGTAGTAGTAGTAGTAGTAGTAGTAGTAGTAGTAGTAGTAGTAGTAGTAGTAGTAGTAGTAGTAGTAGTAGTAGTAGTAGTAGTAGTAGTAGTAGTAGTAGTAGTAGTAGTAGTAGTAGTAGTAGTAGTAGTAGTAGTAGTAGTAGTAGTAGTAGTAGTAGTAGTAGTAGTAGTAGTAGTAGTAGTAGTAGTAGTAGTAGTAGTAGTAGTAGTAGTAGTAGTAGTAGTAGTAGTAGTAGTAGTAGTAGTAGTAGTAGTAGTAGTAGTAGTAGTAGTAGTAGTAGTAGTAGTAGTAGTAGTAGTAGTAGTAGTAGTAGTAGTAGTAGTAGTAGTAGTAGTAGTAGTAGTAGTAGTAGTAGTAGTAGTAGTAGTAGTAGTAGTAGTAGTAGTAGTAGTAGTGGAGGTTGTGGTGGTGGTGGTGGTAGTGGTGCTGGTGGTGGTGCTGCTGGTGGTGATAGTAGTAGTAGTAGTAGTGTTAGTAGAAGTAATAGTAGTAGTAGTAGTAGTAGTAGTAGTAGTAGTAGTAGTAGTGGAGGTTGTGGTGGTGGTGGTGGTGGTGGTGGTGGTGGTAGTGGTGCTGGTGGTGGTGCTGCTGGTGGTGATAGTAGTAGTAGTAGTAGTAGTAGTAGTAGTAGTAGTAGTAGTAGTAGTAGTAGTAGTAGTAGTAGTAGTAGTAGTAGTAGTAGTAGTAGTAGTAGTAGTAGTAGTAGTAGTAGTAGTAGTAGTAGTAGTAGTAGTAGTAGTAGTAGTAGTAATAGTAGTAGTAGTAGTAGTAGTAGTAGTAGTAGTAGTAGTAGTAGTAGTAGTAGTAGTAGTAGCGGTAGCGGTAGCGGTAGCGGTAGCGGTAGCGGTAGCGGTAGCGGTAGCAGTAGCAGTAGCAGTAGCAGTAGCAGTAGCAGTAGCTTAGCAGTAGCAGTAGCAGTAGCAGTAGCAGTAGCAGTAGCAGTAGCAGTAGCAGTAGCAGTAGCAGTAGCAGTAGCAGTAGCAGTAGCAGTAGCAGTAGCAGTAGCAGTAGCAGTAGCAGCAGCAGTAGCAGCAGCAGTAGCAGCAGCAGTATCAGTAGCATTAGCAGTAGCAGTAATAGTAGCAGTAGCAGTAGCAGTAGCAGTAGCAGTAGCAGTAGCATTAGCAGTAGCAGTAGCAGTAGCAGTAGCAGTAGCAGTAGCAGTAGCAGTAGCAGTAGCAGTAGTAGTAGTAGTAGTAGTAGTAGTAGTAGTAGTAGTAGTAGTAGTAGTAGTAGTAGTAGTAGTAGTAGTAGTAGTAGTAGTAGTAGTAGTAGTAGTAGTAGTAGTAGTAGTAGTAGTAGTAGTAGTAGTAGTAGTAGTAGTAGTAGTCAGTAAAGAGTCATGTATTGGTATTTATTTGCTTAGGTAGACTATATTTTTCTGTAAGTATTTTGATATAGTTATATAAGCCTAGTTTATTAATTGATGCTTTCCTGTGAATAGTTATTTTTTCTTTTTATTAATTAAGATAAGCGCAGTTGGTTATCTATAGATGTGTAATTTGTTAGGTCAGTAATTTCTACATTAAGTTTGTTTAGTTTTATGATATATTTCATTAGTAATCGGGGATGTGGTTAGTCTTTAGAATTGTATTAATATAATAAGTATCGGCATATGTAATATAGTTAGTATACGACGATTTTAGAATATTAGTATTAACTGTATCAATATATAGGTTATTTTTATAGTTTATTTATTTGTATAATTTTGTATTGTTTGTTAAATAAGTCAAGTGGTTCATCTACTGTTGCTAAAGGAAAGCCAATTCATTTTTGAAAATTCAGTATTCGTAGATTTTAGCAAATCTCTGTAGTATTTCAGGATGTTTCGTATTAATGAATTTTAATTCGGATTTGATATATTCAGTCAATGGTGAATTTATTTAGTTTATTATTGAATATTATTTACCTCAGGGTATTTTTTAAATAATTAATAATAATTAACAGCAATTGAATACGTTTTTATTCCGATTCTCGTTTATTTTGTATATTTGCGAATTTCAATAAACAACATTACTCTTATATATATTCTCATGGCTCTCCAGCAAATAAAGTTTTATACAATTATTTTTTTGTGTCTACAAAAATTAATAAATTATGCAATGCAAACAATAATTTAGGTGGTTTGATGGGTTAACATAATACTATGTATTATACTACTTCTATACATATATGTAGATCAAATGTGCAAAACTATAGTCATCCTATACCTACCGGTATGTTTGTAAATATATGCAAGTGATATCGGATATCGATACTGTGCGGAGTTCGATAAGTTGCATAATAATAGGTCACGCATGAGTGGGTACACATTTAACGGCCATTCACTCACATTTTGCAGCACATTTCGATAAAAACTAACCGTAAAGTATACGCGTAAACCATATCTACTTCTTTTACGCTGCTACATTGCAACACATCTATTAACATCGTTATTATAAGATATATTGCATATAGAAAATGGGAGAATGAATCTCTGATATATAAGACGAACCACTGTATACCTTATGCAACGTATAGGTTAGTTAACTTACTTAGAGCTCGATGTCCTTAGTAGAGTATATATGATCTAGAAATATACATAACTATTTAATATACATAACCATATGGACACACACACATATAAAGAGTAATGGTGATATATTCATATTATTTTATAATATTTAATTATTATATAAGCTAATAATAGATATAATAATGTGTGGGTTTTGTTATAAATGTGGAAGTGGCTATGAATGTGTATGTTGGGATGTGTATGTATATTAGTATGGTTGAGAATACATGTATTGTTTTTTATACGAGCGTGGAGGTTTTATGTGTATTAATAATTTCATATTAAAATAAGGAATAGAAAACTCTGAAATAGAATCGTTACCGTTATTAAATAAATTACATTGTAATAGAATTATTTAAAAATAAAAATAAATAATACATCTTTTTAACATAAACATATCTAATATTAATACCATAAATACCCAATAAACCAGATGATTTAACTATTATAAATTCTTATATAATTATTTAAAATATAATATAAATTAAATACAAATAAAATATATTTTCTCTTTTAAATTATATAACAAAAAAAACTAAAGTTGTTTGGATAGTTACACGGTTAATTAGGTATTAAGTTGATTGATAATTATCATTAATGACCTAAGCAATCAACCAGGTCATTTTTTTTTGCATATGTGATAATAGTGTTTAAAATATATTTAATTATCTATTACAAATATTTGATATTTATTTTATTATTTAAAATAATATTGTATTCTGGAGATGTAACCAATATAATGGATAATCAATCATTTATGCAACCCTGGCCAATTTTATCACTGCATTTATGAGTAGATATACTTATATAATTTATAGGTATATTTACAATTGTTAATAACTCTATTGAATATTTTTGTGAAATGAACAAAATAATGATATGTCAATAATATATTATATATAATCGATTTAAAAAAATTAGTTATGAACTTAATATCTCGAAAATAATTATTATTATAAATATTCCCATAGCGATCTAATGCATTTAATTAAAGTCAAAATGTTAAACAGAGTTGAACAATTTAATTGTGAATACGTTATAAATTAATTTGTAACAGCAATACTATATGTATTCAATTGTATTATTAATCCCATGTAACAATACTCACTAATCTTCCAGCAAGTCAATTCAATAATATAATGGCATAGCTTTGCAAGAAAACATGCTTACATTATATTGTTTGGTAATGTTCTATAATATTGTATGAAAGTTATATTCCAGAAACAGGATTAGACGAGTAAATTAAATGGTAATTTTAATTCGTTAAACTCATTTACATAAATACTCTCGTACTTCATTCATTGATAAAACAACTCGGTACTGTATGTAAGGTTACAATTAATTTTAGTATGACAAATCAATTTATTAGGTAAATAACTTAGAAATTCAGTGATATTAATTTTTAAAAATATATAATATTATTATATAAGACGACATTTAAAAATAAAACTAAATGAAATTGTTCGTTAAATAACTATTCTGCAAAATTTAGTATTTATAGATTCTGAATATATTTATATAATAGAAGTAAAAATAAATTATATTTAAATTATTTTAAAATTTTAATATATAACATTTTTTTATTTATATATTTAAGTGAACATCTAATAGTTTCTTTACTAGATTTTGTAAAATCCATCAATCTGCTAACAAGAATAAAAAATAATAAAACACAATTAATTATGCAATATAAAACATGAAAATACTCTTTAATAGTAAATATAATAAATATTAATAGTAAATATTAAAGTAAAATGAGTAACAGTATATATTGATTGTTTGTTGAAAATTCATGTTATTTCATTTTATATATTATATAATATATTTTTTTTAATTTCTATTAAAATGTGTATAATTATATCGTTTTATTATATATAACCACCAAAGAAACAAGATGATGTAACTGTTATGCAATATTATATAATTATTTTAAATAAAAAATAAACATAATATATTTTAAATTACCTGTTTGATTTACTGGGCAAGGTTATTTAGTTGTCTAACGAAAATATTATATTTAGAATTACGCACCTGATAATTATTGTTTATTTAATTAATTACTTTATGTAAATTGTTATTTTAGTTTTTTATTTCATTGGATTTTAGTTATATTTATTTGTATATTGTGTTAAATTATTTTATGATATAATATTACTATTATAAATAAATAATATAATTATTTTAAATTCATTTACAAAATAGGAGTTTTGAATAATTTAATTTCACACTTATTTGTATAATCAACTCTACCATTTACAGATTAAATATCATGGTCAAATTAAAGTATACTGTACAGCTGTTATTTACAATATTATTATTCAATGTATGTCAAGGTTTGTTATAAAATGCACATTTTAATTATGGTGTACGAAATATAATTTTTTAGTTTATAATATTAAAATTAATATAAAAAGTATAATCTACTAAACTATATTCTTATCAAATTTATAATTAAAATATTGAACGATTCCTAGTCGCATTTGACAATTAATAATAGACTATTATCATAATTTTCTATATAATATTTACAACAAAATATAATATGAATCCTTATTAATTATGAAATATTGACAATTTTAACATTTCTAGCAACCGAAGAATGGATAAACACTAGCATTGTGCCTACCGATAAAAACGAAAATGAATCAATGGACTGGTTGTTGGAAAATATGGATAGAATATTCGCCAACATCGGATATTGTTGTAAAGAAAACTGCAAACCGAAAAAAGAACTAAACACACTTATTTCCGGTTTGTGACAACTCAATAAATCATGATTTATTGAGTTTTTTATATAACTTTGGTATTATAAATATCTATATAAATATTTAAAGTATATTTTTACTTTATAATAAAAACTACGATAACCTGTATAAATTCAATTATAAATTAAGAATATATTTATATTACTCTTCCCAGTAAAAATAGTTAAGAATATATTTATATTACTCTTCCCAGTAAAAATAGTTATGTAATATTTTTGTAAAATTATTTGATGTGCTAAAAAAATAATAAATAATAAAAGGAAATTATGAACTGCAAACAATTAAATTACTTGGATTGTTTATTGTGTTGATACCACAGGTAAACTATGATGCGATTGTTATACAATCTTATGTATTGCTTTTATATTTATTAATATATGTTAAATATATTATTTTATATATATTATATACTTTTTTATATACGCATAACGTATATTTTCATTTTTATTATAGAATAAAAAAATACCCAGAAAACAATGTTATATAATATTTTAAAAACTCTTTAATATTAATGTAAAATTACTTCTATATTTTTTGATAAGTAATAATATATATTAATTCTACTACTAATCTTCCTAAATTACCCTACAGGAAAATTGTTTGTAATAAAAGTAAAAATATGTGTTATTTGTATTCCAGTTATACATGTTAATATTTGCTTAAGATAATTAATAAGATTATTAATTATTAATTTAAAATAGATACCCCATTTTTAGATTATGTTAAAACTTTATATATAGGTGAAACTATTTATACGATTCTTCAGTTCGATAGTGTTGTCTATTAGACATATTCGGATTATATTTACGAATTATATTAGTTGTAATATAATATGAATATTTTATAACATATATAGTATATAATATTATCATTTATTAGTAATATATATAAACGGAAAATATGATAATAAAAATAATTAATATTTCATAAGAATTAGTATGCGAATTATAATTACCCTTAAAACATTAATTTTATAATAAGGAGTTTTTAAAATATATTATATTTAATGAATTATGATAATATCTCATGCACACATTCTCCCATACACACGCTCTCATATATACACGCACTCTCAAACACGCACACACATATACGCACTCTCAAACATACACACACATATACGCACTCTCAAACACGCACACACATATACGCACTCTCAAACATGCACACACATATACGCACTCTCAAACATGCACACACATATACGCAATCTCAAACATGCACATACATATACGCACTCTCAAACATGCACACACATATACGCACTCTCAAACACGCACACACATATACGCTCTCTCAAACACACACACACACATATACGCACTCTCAAAAACGCACACACATATATGCACTCTCAAACACGCACACACATATACGCACTCTCAAACATGCACATACATATACGCACTCTCAAACATGCACACACATATACGCACTCTCAAACATACACACACACATATACGCACTATTAAATACTCGCACACATATACGCACTCTCAAACATGCACACACATATACGTACTCTCAAACATGCACACACATATACGCACTCTCAAACATGCACACACATATACGCACTCTCAAACATGCACACACATATACGCATTATTAAATACTCGCACACATATACGCACTCTCAAACATGCACACACATATACGCACTCTCAAACATGCACACACATATACGCACTCTCAAACATGTACAGACATATACGCACTCTCAAACATGCACACACATATACGCATTAATAAATACTCGCACACATATACGCACTCTCAAACATGCACACACATATACGCACTCTCAAACATGCACACACATATACGCATTATTAAATACTCGCACACATATACGCACTCTCAAACATGTACAGACATATACGCACTCTCAAACATGCACACACATATACGCATTATTAAATACTCGCACACATATACGCACTCTCAAACATGCACACACATATACGCACTCTCAAACATGCACGCACACATATACGCACACACATATACTCGCACACATACACGTATACAAACACATACTTATTTTCAATATCCTACTGGAATATTTAATCGATATCTACGATACAAATCATACATAATGACTAATTTAATTAAATATATAAATATAAATACATTATAACTAGCTGTAATAATTAATCTAATATAATTATAATCGTAACTTGCCACTACTATATATAATTAGTAATTATTAATTACTCACTAATAAGCACCTCGATTTGACAAAATTCACTAAATACAATACTTTTATTGTATAACTATGGATATGTAGGTTTTAGTAGTTTGATTGTATGTTATAATACTAGTACCCGTATAGTATTTGTCATTGACACATCTGCTAAGATATATTTTAGTATCATCTTTTATACAAATTTGTATGTAATTTTTTGTTTCACCAACAAACAAACAAACAAACACCTACACACACACGCACATACACACACATACATATACATAAATATATATATACAAAATTAGGCAATATATATTTATGTATATATATATATATATATTATAGATACTATATTAATATTCATATAATTTAATAAAATATATAATTAAAAATTAATTAATACATTTATAATATCGACATATATATAATATATATATATAATATTTATTATATATGTAATTAAAATTAATTATATTATTAATTTCATAAAGAATTGCCAGAAATAATCACTGAATCAGACTTCACTCATGACCTAATGACAAATCCAATCGAGCAAAAAGGCAAGTTACTATATAAATATGTATAAATATGTAGAGTAAATTTAGTAAAATGAAAATAATGTACAACTATTTTATTTAATATTATTTTCTTCGCCAAAATTATTATTACTATTACTATGCTCTTTTGATTTGGTAATACTCAAGATATTTGCTATTGAATAAATAAATGACACAATTACAAATATACACATACGTACACTACATCACACTCAAATAAACACATATACACATACACGTACAGTGCATCGTGCATATACTCAATCATATCACATACAAATAATTCTCATATAAAAATCTTTCGATCAAAATACATGCTAAATTCACAAATATTCACAACTATTTTCTATTATCAAAACACGTAAATTCAAACTCATATAAATTAAATAAATATAGTGCTTACTAAACATACAATCTCTAAAAATAATAATTACTTCAATAGTTCTAACTAATTAAAATTACTGAGTGTATTACAAGAACCAATACAAAATAATGTAAACGACTTAATAAAATACCGAACACTTAATATCTCATTTTTTATAAATTACCAAAACACATACCTCAATATTTTTTAAGCATATGAAATAACTGAAATTCACAGAAAGATTGAACTACAAACACATATGAATAACCAGTTTTATAAGGCTTTCACTTCACAAAATATAACATCGTTATAACACTATAATTAACTAACAAACTTAATATTTAAAACCCTACATTTAAAACAGATGTTCTATGTACCCTCTCTAATGTGATATTACAGTCTAATATCCAAATTACATTTAGAATCCAAAATAAAAATGTTCAAACAGAAATCACTTTCATTTGAATAACAATTCATAGTACATGAGTAGACTACTCAACATTATACACTACTTATGATTTAGCTATGCTCAGACTACTTACTAATTTACACTAACTTGCATCAAATTCACATTAATATATCATATTTTACTTACCCTCCATTCTCATGCTCGTAACTTATCATTTCTGTTATTTTCATTACAGTAATTATACACCAATCCCACACATACACTCCCTTATTAATGTTATTCACTTATGACAGATAATAACAAAAATCTTACACTTATTTATTTCTTCTTAAATACTATTTTTTTTCACGCACACACACATATACACACACACAATCACACACACACACACATACGCACACACACACACATACACATTCACACGAACACACATATATACATATATACATACATATATACATATATACATACATCTATACATATATACATACATACACACATACAAACATTCATACACACATATATATAGCTAAATTGTTATTTATTATGATAAATGATATCGTTATTACAATACTCGTTTTTATAAACAGATAGTATATACTTTTGATTGACATGAATAGTAGGTACCATCAATATAATATACTAATATATAAAACTGTACAAAATCTATATATTCTTAATACTCTTCAAGGTCATTGGTGTTATTCCTGTAAAAATGCAAACTCCGATGAAGAGTGCAACGCGCAAAACAAACCCGTGCAATGTTTAGACAATGAGGTTATACAATACAATTGATATTATGTCATTAATAATAATGAATTCATATTTATTGAGAATGGCCTATAATATTTATAATGAATTATTTATATAACACCTATTTATTAACTGTATATTTTATAATACTTAATATATCTTTATTTAATATGTACCACTCAGAACTCCTGTGAAAGTGAATACCGGTATGAAAATGGTGTATTACGAGTGTCCAAAGCATGTAAACAGACCACAGCCTGTTTAAACAACAAACAATCATCGAGGATTAGCTGCAGCAGACTAAAATCACCGATATATTGTGTGCAATGCTGCCAACATCCCGGATGTAACCGCATAAGATATAATGGTTAGATGAATGGATATTATTCCCAGATATATATATATATATATATATATATATATATATATATAGTAGTATATATAATATATATATATATATATATATATATATATATACATTTAGGTCATATATTTTTATAGAGAAAACATGTGATGTTATTTTAAAAAATATAAATATTATATATAATATTATATTATATGTATGCATTCTGTTTACATTATGTTAATGGGAAAACTATACAATAAAAAAATATTAAACAAAAAAACTAATATTTTGATTACATCGACTACTGTTAGTTTAAGATTAACTTTATATGGTGAATAGTTTGTAAAAAAAATACTTTTTTTAACGATTATTCCCTTATATGGTGAAAGATGAATCTTTTTATTCAATATTTTTTTGAGCAGATATAGGGAGTGTAAATCATTGGAATGTAAATAATGGGAGTGTAAATGGAGAAATTAAATATATAATATAGTTAGAAGTCCTTAGTGGTCTATCATTGGACCTGGTATATATTAACTCCCTTGGATTAGGTGGTATATTGTATATATCAATGTTTTAAAATATTATTAGTAGTTTGTAGTTAGTAAATTTGACAGATTTCTTCCAGTGTTATAACTCAGTTGATTAATACTGGTCGAGTAATAATTCTTCTTTAGTATAGTCTGTAAATTATTATAATATCTCAATTTATAGTTTTGTCATGATTATTTAGTTTGGATTTTTTCAAGCTAAGTGAATTGCATTATTGGTGTCTATATATTATAAGTATTTGTGTAAGTAAAGTGGCAGTATTAAAGTTAATGTGTGGTAGGAGTCGTCTCGGCTTTAATACTTTGGCAACTATAGTTTATCTGGATAGGTAAATTTGTTTTTCTGTGTTTAATTTGTTATTGAATTGGAATTGTAATATTGTGTTAACATGGTAGGCATGAGTCTGTTTTGTTAAGTTAGATGTTGGGTAAATGAATAGTGGTTGTATCTAAATTTTTAAACTTAGTTTTTATGAACATTCTGAGAAGGTTATTATATAATGAACAGTTATCTATTTAGTCGATGTAATACTGTGATTCATTGGAGTATTTTATTTTCGCATGCAGTTCTATATCATAAAGTTTATAAATTGTATATGATATTCGGTTATTGTAGTATTGTTTTTTAAGGATGAGCATGTATATGGAAAATAGCTTGGAAATAATAGGAACAGTATATTTTTAGTTTTATGGGTTCGATATTATTTTATTGATTTTAATAGAGTAGTTATATTTTCAAAAAAGCCATGCAAGAAGAGTGTATCGGAGTGTATCCTATTTATTCATCAGTAATCTATTATATTTGAAGTATAAAATGCTGGTAATAAATCGAGTAAGCAAGTTGAATATTATCTTGGGTATCAAGTGAAGAATATATGTCATCAAATAGTGAAAGTCGTTTCTATAGTAAGTATTTTTCTGAAAACATTTGGTCTATTATCAAATAAGTTAGGTTATGTGAGGCTGAGTATTAAGTGTATGAATTTACTTTTTCTAGTAGTTTCTCTAGAGTTTATTTGTAGGTGTATGTATGTGTAAATATATGCGTGTAATATTCATTTATTTATAATAAATTAATAATAAGCTAATTTTCTTAATCAAAGATTATATTTTTAGTTTATAGAATCTAAGTTAGTAGAAATTAGTTAGTAATCTGTATAGAATAGTGTAGCGAAATCATAAATCATGTGTAACGTTGAATGGTTCGATCTAATCGTGGGATAGAATTAAGCGTTTAAGTAAATAGTTAATTTCTTTAATAAGTTAGAAGGTTTTTTTTTAGAAAAGTCAAGTATTTAAAAATTAAGTTTATTAGTTAATAGTAAAGCTCTATTTATTATATGTTTAGTAATTTGGGATGCTATATAACTTGGAGTGTTTTGTAAATATTAGTAAGTTTTATGTAGAATAGTTGTAGTTTCGACACTTTCATTTGCATAAGTAATTCTAAGGTTGAAGTAATATTTATAGATAATAGAATATATTTGGAAATTAATCTAGAGGCTGGAGTCAAGAATTGGTAAGGATGCTGTTCATAGTTATATGTAGTAGTATATCTATATTTTCTATTTTAATGTTATAAATGTTTTAATTATAAAATATTAAGCCAATTAAATAATTATAATTATAGTAGCTTTCAAGATTAGTTGTTAAAATCTGAATATATTGTAAAATTTATTTCTGTTTATATTTTAAATGTTATGTTATTGATATATGATTTTATTTCAATTTCTATCGATAACTAGTGATTTCAGTTTATTAAACAGGATGTTTTAGTTTACATTATCGTATCGTCAATAAATTCGGTAGAGTATTGTGATGGATAGTTTTAAATTACAATGATAGTCTAGTAGAATTTGCTGGATTGATTTATTTTCATCAAGTGAATTGTAAAAGTCGTTAAAAATAGATGGTAAAGTTGTTTCGGTACTGTGTAATCTTAGAAAGATATTTTGATGATCGTCAAATAAGTTATTTTAGTATATTATGAATGTAGTAAAAAGTATTGTTTTCCAGCAGTTTTGATAGTAGTAGTACTAGGTTTTTTTTAAGAAACAACTAATATTGAAATTATTTAAAAAACTAGGAGTTGTATAATTTCAGCTATTTTCTGTTCGTGTATCTTTGGGTTTTTATAATAATTACATTATTACATTTATATCGAAAAAATAGTATCATGTTTTACTTAAATGTAAAAATATCCTGAAATATATTAATGTTAGATAAAACTCAAAAATAAGTTACCATTATATTATAACAATACGTATTATAAAGTTATTAATGAATATTTATTAATATATGCATATTATATTATATCAATAAATTATTTAAGTTTGTTATTTAACATATTCATTCCTTATTATACTAATATATAAAACATAAAATACAATTAAATTAGAATATAATAAATATACGTAGAAAATGTATTATTATACAAAATTGAATAATGTAGTATAAAATATATGAATATATAACTTATATATAAACTTTCATTTATAGATTCATATATTATTAAATACATTAACTATATTAACTTATAGAAGCATATCCAATAACATATTTTGGATTTTTAATACTGTATTTCAGTGCATATGGACTATCATTGAACACTGAATAATATTCTTTATACTCGTATATTATCTTTAGTTTTTCACATTCTTTAATAATTCACAAAAATAATGTTAAATAATAATGCTAAATTTCCTATCGATGAAATATTTTTATATTTAATAATATTTAGTATTTAACGGATAACTAAATTATATTTATTATTTATATATTAATATTATTTATCCTATATATTATCTTTAGTTTTTCACATTTTTTAATAATTCACAAAAATAATTTTATTAAATTAGATATGTTAAATTATCCTATCAATGACTCATTTTTATATTTAGTAATATTTAGTATTTAACGGATAACTAAATTATATTTATTATTAATTGTAAAATATGATAAAAGAATACATATATATTTCTAAGTTGTACCAAATACATCTGCTCCACCGAGTGAGTTTTCTTATCAAGATATAACGACTACTCAAAGTGATATTAATTTCGAAACAATCTTTCCGATAACGGGTTATTTTAATCTTCTAATATTATCATATAACGTTACATATTTGATACAGTTTATTAATTAATACTGATAACAATTCTTACGAAATGTAATTTCACTAATTAACAAAACTTAATTTCACTAATTAACAAAACTTAATTTCTATAATTTATTAATTAGTTTTATAATTAATACAATCAGAGTAACAAGTAAAAAGTAAAAACGAATTTAATGACTATATTTAATAGAATAACTCATACATTATTTACTAATAACATTCGTTTTCATATATTATCATTAATTAACATTAATTTCATTAATTAATTAACCAACACATTTATTATGTCTAATATAGTAAATTGAGATTCAATCGTATCATATATTAACAGAATTGAATATGAAAATAAACAATGATGTACATTTGAATATATGTTTACTAAGCTTATTCTCAAAAAGTATTAACTATTGGTGCGATAATCTTAATAATTATTATGAGCAATCATGGAATTTCTCTAAAGTTGACGAAAGAAATATATTGACCAATTTTCTACTCATGGAAAATACATCTATACATCTAGTTGAGAATATTGATTGTATACCATTGAAAGAAAGATATTTATATTATAAAAATTGGAGAAATTTAAGATTTAACAATTCTAAAAAGTCAAAAATGATATATATTTTGAAACAATCAACTAAATTTATTATTATACAAACAACTGAAATCATAGAAAATACTAATATATTCGATATTCTGATTAATTATCTTGATAGTATATATTACAGTTTTTGTTTATATGAAATGAATATAACTAACAACAAAATATTCAATAATAATGAATATATGTTATCAACTCATATTACCTTTGGAATTTATGAACAAATTGAAAATAATAAAATATTAGATAAGCTTAAGAATTTCTTTGAGAATTCATATTATTGTTGCTGTAGGATTAAAAGGATTAATACTACTAATGCATTCATAAATAAGACTGGCCTTATACATTTAACTGAAATTACTAACAGACAAACTACTGAGAATATTGAAAAAACAGAAATATTTTATAATATTGATAGATTCTTAGATAATTCATATTATTGCTGTTGTGAATACGAGAACATTAAAACTCCAAATATATTCTCAAATAAGACTGATGTTTTATATTCCATAAAAATAGCTATTCGAGAAACTACTAGACATTCTACTGAAATTATCGAAAATGCTGTATTATTTGATAATTTAAAGAAATTCTTATATAATTCAGATTCATGTTGTTGTGAGTATAAGAGGATCAAAACTACAAATATATTCATTAATAAGACTGATGCTATATTTTCAACTGAAATTACTACTAGAGATACTACTAGACAAACTAATAAAATCATTAAACATACTACAATATTTGATAAACTTTGGAAATTATTAGATACATTATATTCTTGTTGTTGTGAACATGAAATAATTAAAACTACAAATCTATTCTTGAATAAAACTGATGTTTTATATTCTACTGAAATTAATTACAGAAATACTACTGAAACCAGTGAAAATACTGAAATATTTGCTAATCTTGAGAAATTCTTAGATAATTCATATTATTGCTGTTGTGAGTACGAGATTATTAAAACTACAAATCTATTCTTAGATAACGCTGATGGTATATTTTCAACTAAAATTACTACAAGACATAATACTAGACAAACTACTAAAACCAGTGAAAATACGGCAATATTTAATAATCTAGAGAAATTCTTAGATAATTCATATAATTGCTGTTGTGTTGATGAGATTATAAAAACTACAAATCTATTGAATAAGACTGATGGTATATTTTCAACAGAAATTACTTCTAGACAAACTATTAAAACCAGTGAAAATACGGTAATCTTTAATAATCAAGAACAATTCTTAGATAATTCATATTCTTGTTGTTGTGAATACGGGATGAAAACTACAAATCAATTCTTGAATAAGACTGATGGTATATTTTCAACAAAAATTACTACAAGACAAACTACTATACAAACTAATAAAATTAGTGAAAATACTAGAATATTTGATAAACTTAGGAAATTATTAGATACATTATATTCTTGTTGTTGTGAATATGAAAAATTTAAAACTACAAATCTATTCTTGAATAAAACTGATGCTATATTTTCAACTGAAATTACTACTAGACAAACTACTAAAATCATTGAAAATACTGGAATATTTAATAATCTAGAAAAATTCTTAGATAATTCATATTATTGTTGTTGTGAGTACGGGATGAAAACTACAAATCTATTCTTGAATAAGACTGATGATATATTTTCAACTGAAATCACTACTAGACAGACTACTAGAAAAACTACTAAAATCATTGAAAATACTGGAATATTTAATAATCTAAAAAAATTCTTAGATAATTTATATTCTTGTTGTTGTGAATACGGGATGAAAACTACAAATCAATTCTTGAATAAGACTGATGGTATATTTTCAACTGAAATTACTACTAGACATACTACTAAAATCATTGAAAATACTAGAATATTTAATAATCTAGAAAAATTCTTAGATAATTCATATTATTGTTGTTGTGAGTACGGAATGAAAACTACAAATCTATTCATGAATATAACTGATGGTATATTTTCTACAGAAATTACTACTAGACAAACTACTATACAAACTACTAAAATCATTGAAAATACTGGAATATTAAATAATCTAGAAAAATTCTTAGATAATTCATATTATTGTTGTTGTGAGTACGGGATGAAAACTACAAATCTATCCTTGAATAAGACTGATGATATATATTCAACTGAAATTACTACTAGACAAACTACTAAAATCATTGAAAATACTAGAATATTTAATAATCTAGAAAAATTCTTAGATAATTCATATTATTGTTGTTGTGAGTACGGGATGAAAACTACAAATCTATTCTTGAATAAGACTGATGATATATATTCAACTGAAATTACTACTAGACAAACTACTAAAATCATTGAAAATACTGGAATATTTAATAATCTAGAAAAATTCTTAGATAATTCATATTATTGTTGTTGTGAGTACGGGATGAAAACTACAAATCTATTCTTGAATATAACTGATGGTATATTTTCTACAGAATTTACTACTAGACACACTACTATACAAACCACTAAAATCATTGAAAATACTGGAATATTTAATAATCTAGAAAAATTCTTAGATAATTCATATTATTGTTGTTGTGAGTACGGGATGAAAACTACAAATCTAATCTTGAATAAAACTGATGGTATATTTCCAACAGAAATTACTACTAGACAAACTACTATACAAACTACTAAAATCATTGAAAATACTGGAATATTTAATAATCTAGAAAAATTCTTAGATAATTCATATAATTGTTGTTGTGAGTACGGGATGAAAACTACAAATCTAATCTTGAATAAAACTGATGGTATAT
Source organism: Osedax frankpressi (assembly GCA_964035775.1). Taxonomy (NCBI): domain Eukaryota; kingdom Metazoa; phylum Annelida; class Polychaeta; order Sabellida; family Siboglinidae; genus Osedax; species Osedax frankpressi. The sequence continues at coordinate 36,072,251 of OZ038314.1, read as the reverse complement.
TTTCAACAGAAATTACTACTAGACAAACTACTATACAAACTACTAAAATCATTGAAAATACTGGAATATTTAATAATCTAGAAAAATTCTTAGATAATTCATATTATTGTTGTTGTGAGTATGGGATGAAAACTACAAATCTATTCTTGAATAAGACTGATGATATATATTCAACTGAAATTACTACTAGACAAACTACTAAAATCATTGAAAATACTGGAATATTTAATAATCTAGAAAAATTCTTAGATAATTCATATTATTGTTGTTGTGAGTACGGGATGAAAACTACAAATCTATTCTTGAATATAACTGATGGTATATTTTCTACAGAATTTACTACTAGACACACTACTATACAAACCACTAAAATCATTGAAAATACTGGAATATTTAATAATCTAGAAAAATTCTTAGATAATTCATATTATTGTTGTTGTGAGTACGGGATGAAAACTACAAATCTAATCTTGAATAAAACTGATGGTATATTTCCAACAGAAATTACTACTAGACAAACTACTATACAAACTACTAAAATCATTGAAAATACTGGAATATTTAATAATCTAGAAAAATTCTTAGATAATTCATATAATTGTTGTTGTGAGTACGGGATGAAAACTACAAATCTAATCTTGAATAAAACTGATGGTATATTTTCAACAGAAATTACTACTAGACAAACTACTATACAAACTACTAAAATCATTGAAAATACTGGAATATTTAATAATCTAGAAAAATTCTTAGATAATTCATATTATTGTTGTTGTGAGTATGGGATGAAAACTACAAATCTATTCTTGAATAAGACTGATGATATATATTCAACTGAAATTACTACTAGACAAACTACTAAAATCATTGAAAATACTGGAATATTTAATAATCTAGAAAAATTCTTAGATAATTCATATTATTGTTGTTGTGAGTACGGAATGAAAACTACAAATCTATTCTTGAATATAACTGATGGTATATTTTCTACAGAAATTACTACTAGACAAACTACTATACAAACTACTAAAATCATTGAAAATACTGGAATATTTAATAATCTAGAAATATTCTTAGATAATTCATATTATTGTTGTTGTGAGTACGGAATGAAAACTACAAATCTATTCTTGAATATGACTGATGGTATATTTTCAACAGAAATTACTACTAGACAAACTACTATACAAACTACTAAAATCATTGAAAATACTGGAATATTTTATAATCTAGAAAAATTCTTAGATAATTCATATTATTGTTGTTGTGAGTACGGGATGAAAACTACAAATCTATTCTTGAATAAGACTGATGATATATATTCAACTGAAATTACTACTAGACAAACTACTAAAATCATTGAAAATACTGGAATATTTAATAATCTAGAAAAATTCTTAGATAATTCATATTATTGTTGTTGTGAGTACGGAATGAAAACTACAAATCTATTCTTGAATATAACTGATGGTATATTTTCTACAGAAATTACTACTAGACAAACTACTATACAAACTACTAAAATCATTGAAAATACTGGAATATTTAATAATCTAGAAAAATTCTTAGATAATTCATATTATTGTTGTTGTGAGTACGGGATGAAAACTACAAATCTAATCTTGAATAAAACTGATGGTATATTTCCAACAGAAATTACTACTAGACAAACTACTATACAAACTACTAAAATCATTGAAAATACTGGAATATTTAATAATCTAGAAAAATTCTTAGATAATTCATATAATTGTTGTTGTGCGTACGGGATGAAAACTACAAATCTAATCTTGAATAAAACTGATGGTATATTTTCAACAGAAATTACTACTAGACAAACTACTATACAAACTACTAAAATCATTGAAAATACTGGAATATTTAATAATCTAGAAAAATTCTTAGATAATTCATATTATTGTTGTTGTGAGTATGGGATGAAAACTACAAATCTATTCTTGAATAAGACTGATGATATATATTCAACTGAAATTACTACTAGACAAACTACTAAAATCATTGAAAATACTGGAATATTTAATAATCTAGAAAAATTCTTAGATAATTCATATTATTGTTGTTGTGAGTACGGAATGAAAACTACAAATCTATTCTTGAATATAACTGATGGTATATTTTCTACAGAAATTACTACTAGACAAACTACTATACAAACTACTAAAATCATTGAAAATACTGGAATATTTAATAATCTGGAAATATTCTTAGATAATTCATATTATTGTTGTTGTGAGTACGGAATGAAAACTACAAATCTATTCTTGAATATGACTGATGGTATATTTTCAACAGAAATTACTACTAGACAAACTACTATACAAACTACTAAAATCATTGAAAATACTGGAATATTTAATAATCTAGAAAAATTCTTAGATAATTCATATTATTGTTGTTGTGAGTACGGGATGAAAACTACAAATCTATTCTTGAATAAGACTGATGATATATATTCAACTGAAATTACTACTAGACAAACTACTAAAATCATTGAAAATACTGGAATATTTAATAATCTAGAAAAATTCTTAGATAATTCATATTATTGTTGTTGTGAGTACGGAATGAAAACTACAAATCTATTCTTGAATATAACTGATGGTATATTTTCTACAGAAATTACTACTAGACAAACTACTATACAAACTACTAAAATCATTGAAAATACTGGAATATTTAATAATCTAGAAAAATTCTTAGATAATTCATATTATTGTTGTTGTGAGTACGGGATGAAAACTACAAATCTAATCTTGAATAAGACTGATGATATATATTCAACTGAAATTACTACTAGACAAACTACTAAAATCATTGAAAATACTAGAATATTTAATAATCTAGAAAAATTCTTAGATAATTCATATTATTGTTGTTGTGAGTACGGAATGAAAACTACAAATCTATTCTTGAATATAACTGATGGTATATTTTCTACAGAAATTACTACTAGACAATCTACTATACAAACTACTAAAATCATTGAAAATACTGGAATATTTAATAATCTAGAAAAATTCTTAGATAATTCATATTATTGTTGTTGTGAGTACGGGATGAAAACTACAAATCTAATCTTGAATAAAACTGATGGTATATTTTCAACAGAAATTACTACTAGACAAACTACTATACAAACTACTAAAATCATTGAAAATACTGGAATATTTAATAATCTAGAAAAATTCTTAGATAATTCATATTATTGTTGTTGTGAGTACGGGATGAAAACTACAAATCTATTCTTGAATAAGACTGATGATATATATTCAACTGAAATTTCTACTAGACAAACTACTAAAATCATTGAAAATACTGGAATATTTAATAATCTAGAAAAATTCTTAGATAATTTATATTATTGTTGTTGTGAGTACGGAATGAAAACTACAAATCTATTCTTGAATATAACTGATGGTATATTTTCTACAGAAATTACTACTAGACAAACTACTATACAAACTACTAAAATCATTGAAAATACTGGAATATTTAATAATCTAGAACAATTCTTAGATAATTCATATTATTGTTGTTGTGAGTACGGGATGAAAACTACAAATCTATTCTTGAATAAGACTGATGCTATATATTCAACTGAAATTACTACTAGACAAACTACTAAAATCATTGAAAATACTGAAATATTTAATAATCTAGAAAAATTCTTAGATAATTCATATTATTGTTGTTGTGAGTACGGAATGAAAACTACAAATCTATTCTTGAATATAACTGATGGTATATTTTCAACAGAAATTACTACTAGACAAACTACTATACAAACTACTAAAATCATTGAAAATACTGGAATATTTAATAATCTAGAAAAATTCTTAGATAATTCATATTATTGTTGTTGTGAGTACGGGATGAAAACTACAAATCTAATCTTGAATAAAACTGATGGTATATTTTCAACAGAAATTACTACTAGACAAACTACTATACAAACTACTAAAATCATTGAAAATACTGGAATATTTAATAATCTAGAAAAATTCTTAGATAATTCATATTATTGTTGTTGTGAGTACGGGATGAAAACTACAAATCGATTCTTGAATAAGACTGATGGTATATATTCAACAGAAATTACTACTAGACAAACTACTATACAAACTACTAAAATCATAGAAAATACTAGAATATTTAATAATCTAGAGAAATTATTAGATACATTATATTCTTGTTGTTGTGAGTATGAAAGAATTAAAACTACAAATCTATTCTTGAATAATACTGATGGTATATTTTCAACTGAAATTACTACACGACATACTACTAAACGAACGACTAAAACCAGTGAAAATACAGTAATATTTAATAATCTAGAGAAATTCTTAGATAATTTATATTCTTGTTGTTGTGAATACGAGATTATTAAAACTACAAATCTATTCTTGAATAAGACTGATGTTATATTTTCAACTGAAATTACTACTATACAAACTACTAAAATCATTGAAAATACTGGAATATTTAATAATCTAGAAAAATTCTTAGATAATTCATATTATTGTTGTTGTGAGTACGGGATGAAAACTACAAATCTATTCTTGAATAAGACTGATGATATATATTCAACTGAAATTACTACTAGACAAACTACTAAAATCATTGAAAATACTAGAATATTTAATAATCTAGAAAAATTCTTAGATAATTCATATTATTGTTGTTGTGAGTACGGGATGAAAACTACAAATCTATTCTTGAATAAGACTGATGATATATATTCAACTGAAATTACTACTAGACAAACTACTAAAATCATTGAAAATACTGGAATATTTAATAATCTAGAAAAATTCTTAGATAATTCATATTATTGTTGTTGTGAGTACGGAATGAAAACTACAAATCTATTCTTGAATATAACTGATGGTATATTTTCTACAGAAATTACTACTAGACAAACTACTATACAAACTACTAAAATCATTGAAAATACTGAAATATTTAATAATCTAGAAAAATTCTTAGATAATTCATATTATTGTTGTTGTGAGTACGGGATGAAAACTACAAATCTAATCTTGAATAAAACTAATGGTATATTTTCAACAGAAATTACTACTAGACAAACTACTAGACAAACTACTAAAATCATTGAAAATACTGGAATATTTAATAATCTAGAAAAATTCTTAGATAATTCATATTATTGTTGTTGTGAGTACGGGATGAAAACTACAAATCTAATCTTGAATAAGACTGATGATATATATTCAACTGAAATTACTACTAGTCAAACTACTAAAATCATTGAAAATACTGGAATATTTAATAATCTAGAAAAATTCTTAGATAATTCATATTATTGTTGTTGTGAGTACGGGATGAAAACTACAAATCTAATCTTGAATAAAACTGATGGTATATTTTCAACAGAAATTACTACTAGACAAACTACTATACAAACTACTAAAATCATTGAAAATACTGGAATATTTAATAATCTAGAAAAATTCTTAGATAATTCATATTATTGTTGTTGTGAGTACGGGATGAAAACTACAAATCTATTCTTGAATAAGACTGATGATATATATTCAACTGAAATTACTACTAGACAAACTACTAAAATCATTGAAAATACTGGAATATTTAATAATCTAGAAAAATTCTTAGATAATTCATATTATTGTTGTTGTGAGTACGGGATGAAAACTACAAATCTAATCTTGAATAAAACTGATGGTATATTTTCAACAGAAATTACTACTAGACAAACTACTAAAATCATTGAAAATACTGGAATATTTAATAATCTAGAAAAATTCTTAGATAATTCATATTATTGTTGTTGTGAGTACGGGATGAAAACTACAAATCTATTCTTGAATAAGACTGATGATATATATTCAACTGAAATTACTACTAGACAAACTACTAAAATCATTGAAAATACTGAAATATTTAATAATCTAGAAAAATTCTTAGATAATTCATATTATTGTTGTTGTGAGTACGGAATGAAAACTACAAATTTATTCTTGAATATAACTGATGGTATATTTTCTACAGAAATTACTACTAGACAAACTACTATACAAACTACTAAAATCATTGAAAATACTGGAATATTTAATAATCTAGAACAATTCTTAGATAATTCATATTATTGTTGTTGTGAGTACGGGATGAAAACTACAAATCTAATCTTGAATAAAACTGATGGTATATTTTCAACAGAAATTACTACTAGACAAACTACTATACAAACTACTAAAATCATTGAAAATACTGGAATATTTAATAATCTAGAAAAATTCTTAGATAATTCATATTATTGTTGTTGTGAGTACGGGATGAAAACTACAAATATATTCTTGAATAAGACTGATGATATATATTCAACTGAAATTACTACTAGAAAAACTACTAAAATCATTGAAAATACTAGAATATTTAAAAATCTAGAGACATTATTAGATACATTATATTCTTGTTGCTGTGAGTATGAAAGAATTAAAACTACAAATCTATTCTTGAATAAGACTGATGATATATTTTCAACTGAAATTACTTCTAGACAAACTGCTAAAATCATTGAAAATACTAGAATATTTAATAATCTAGAAAAATTCTTAGATAATTCATATTATTGTTGTTGTGAGTACGGAATGAAAACTACAAATCTATTCTTGAATATAACTGATGGTATATTTTCTACAGAAATTACTACTAGAGAAACTACTATACAAACTACTAAAATCATTGAAAATACTGGAATATTTAATAATCTAGAAAAATTCTTAGATAATTCATATTATTGTTGTTGTGAGTACGGGATGAAAACTACAAATCTAATCTTGAATAAGACCGATGATATATATTCAACTGAAATTACTACTAGACAAACTACTAAAATCATTGAAAATACTAGAATATTTAATAATCTAGAAAAATTCTTAGATAATTCATATTATTGTTGTTGTGAGTACGGAATGAAAACTACAAATCTATTCTTGAATATAACTGATGGTATATTTTCTACAGAAATTACTACTAGAGAAACTACTATGCAAACTACTAAAATCATTGAAAATACTGGAATATTTAATAATCTAGAAAAATTCTTAGATAATTCATATTATTGTTGTTGTGAGTACGGGATGAAAACTACAAATCTAATCTTGAATAAAACTGATGATATATATTCAACTGAAATTACTACTAGACAAACTACTAAAATCATTGAAAATACTAGAATATTTAATAATCTAGAAAAATTCTTAGATAATTCATATTATTGTTGTTGTGAGTACGGGATGAAAACTACAAATCTATTCTTGAATAAGACTGATGATATATATTCAACTGAAATTACTACTAGACAAACTACTAAAATCATTGAAAATACTGGAATATTTAATAATCTAGAAAAATTCTTAGATAATTCATATTATTGTTGTTGTGAGTACGGAATGAAAACTACAAGTCTATTCTTGAATATAACTGATGGTATATTTTCTACAGAAATTACTACTAGACAAACTACTATACAAACTACTAAAATCATTGAAAATACTGGAATATTTAATAATCTAGAAAAATTCTTAGATAATTCATATTATTGTTGTTGTGAGTACGGGATGAAAACTACAAATCTATTCTTGAATAAGACTGATGATATATATTCAACTGAAATTACTACTAGACAAACTACTAAAATCATTGAAAATACTGGAATATTTAATAATCTAGAAAAATTCTTAGATAATTCATATTATTGTTGTTGTGAGTACGGAATGAAAACTACAAATCTATTCTTGAATATAACTGATGGTATATTTTCTACAGAAATTACTACTAGACAAACTACTATACAAACTACTAAAATCATTGAAAATACTGGAATATTTAATAATCTAGAAAAATTCTTAGATAATTCATATTATTGTTGTTGTGAGTACGGGATGAAAACTACAAATCTAATCTTGAATAAAACTGATGGTATATTTTCAACAGAAATTACTACTAGACAAACTACTATACAAACTACTAAAATCATTGAAAATACTGGAATATTTAATAATCTAGAAAAATTCTTAGATAATTCATATTATTGTTGTTGTGAGTACGGGATGAAAACTACAAATCTATTCTTGAATAAGACTGATGATATATATTCAACTGAAATTACTACTAGACAAACTACTAAAATCATTGAAAATACTGAAATATTTAATAATCTAGAAAAATTCTTAGATAATTCATATTATTGTTGTTGTGAGTACGGAATGAAAACTACAAATCTATTCTTGAATATAACTGATGGTATATTTTCTACAGAAATTACTACTAGACAAACTACTATACAAACTACTAAAATCATTGAAAATACTGGAATATTTAATAATCTAGAACAATTCTTAGATAATTCATATTATTGTTGTTGTGAGTACGGGATGAAAACTACAAATCTAATCTTGAATAAAACTGATGGTATATTTTCAACAGAAATTACTACTAGACAAACTACTATACAAACTACTAAAATCATTGAAAATACTGGAATATTTAATAATCTAGAAAAATTCTTAGATAATTCATATTATTGTTGTTGTGAGTACGGGATGAAAACTACAAATCTATTCTTGAATAAGACTGATGATATATATTCAACTGAAATTACTACTAGACAAACTACTAAAATCATTGAAAATACTGAAATATTTAATAATCTAGAAAAATTCTTAGATAATTCATATTATTGTTGTTGTGAGTACGGAATGAAAACTACAAATTTATTCTTGAATATAACTGATGGTATATTTTCTACAGAAATTACTACTAGACAAACTACTATACAAACTACTAAAATCATTGAAAATACTGGAATATTTAATAATCTAGAACAATTCTTAGATAATTCATATTATTGTTGTTGTGAGTACGGGATGAAAACTACAAATCTAATCTTGAATAAAACTGATGGTATATTTTCAACAGAAATTACTACTAGACAAACTACTATACAAACTACTAAAATCATTGAAAATACTGGAATATTTAATAATCTAGAAAAATTCTTAGATAATTCATATTATTGTTGTTGTGAGTACGGGATGAAAACTACAAATCTACTCTTGAATAAGACTGATGATATATATTCAACTGAAATTACTACTAGAAAAACTACTAAAATCATTGAAAATACTAGAATATTTAAAAATCTAGAGACATTATTAGATACATTATATTCTTGTTGTTGTGAGTATGAAAGAATTAAAACTACAAATCTATTCTTGAATAAGACTGATGATATATTTTCAACTGAAATTACTTCTAGACAAACTACTAAAATCATTGAAAATACTAGAATATTTAATAATCTAGAAAAATTCTTAGATAATTCATATTATTGTTGTTGTGAGTACGGAATGAAAACTACAAATCTATTCTTGAATATAACTGATGGTATATTTTCTACAGAAATTACTACTAGAGAAACTACTATACAAACTACTAAAATCATTGAAAATACTGGAATATTTAATAATCTAGAAAAATTCTTAGATAATTCATATTATTGTTGTTGTGAGTACGGGATGAAAACTACAAATCTAATCTTGAATAAGACCGATGATATATATTCAACTGAAATTACTACTAGACAAACTACTAAAATCATTGAAAATACTAGAATATTTAATAATCTAGAAAAATTCTTAGATAATTCATATTATTGTTGTTGTGAGTACGGAATGAAAACTACAAATCTATTCTTGAATATAACTGATGGTATATTTTCTACAGAAATTACTACTAGAGAAACTACTATGCAAACTACTAAAATCATTGAAAATACTGGAATATTTAATAATCTAGAAAAATTCTTAGATAATTCATATTATTGTTGTTGTGAGTACGGGATGAAAACTACAAATCTAATCTTGAATAAAACTGATGGTATATTTTCAACAGAAATTACTACTAGACAAACTACTATACAAACTACTAAAATCATTGAAAATACTGGAATATTTAATAATCTAGAAAAATTCTTAGATAATTATCTAGAAAAATTCTTAGATAATTCATATTATTGTTGTTGTGAGTACGGGATGAAAACTACAAATCTATTCTTGAATAAGACTGATGATATATATTCAACTGAAATTACTACTAGACAAACTACTAAAATCATTGAAAATACTAGAATATTTAATAATCTAGAAAAATTCTTAGATAATTCATATTATTGTTGTTGTGAGTACGGGATGAAAACTACAAATCTATTCTTGAATAAGACTGATGATATATATTCAACTGAAATTACTACTAGACACACTACTAAAATCATTGAAAATACTGGAATATTTAATAATCTAGAAAAATTCTTAGATAATTCATATTATTGTTGTTGTGAGTACGGAATGAAAACTACAAATCTATTCTTGAATATAACTGATGGTATATTTTCTACAGAAATTACTACTAGACAAACTACTAGACAAACTACTAAAATCTTTGAAAATACTGGAATATTTAATAATCTAGAAAAATTCTTAGATAATTCATATTATTGTTGTTGTGAGTACGGAATGAAAACTACAAATCTATTCATGAATATAACTGATGGTATATTTTCTACAGAAATTACTACTAGACAAACTACTATACAAACTACTAAAATCATTGAAAATACTGGAATATTTAATAATCTAGAAAAATTCTTAGATAATTCATATTATTGTTGTTGTGAGTACGGGATGAAAACTACAAATCTAATCTTGAATAAAACTGATGGTATATTTTCAACAGAAATTACTACTAGACAAACTACTATACAAACTACTAAAATCATTGAAAATACTGGAATATTTAATAATCTAGAAAAATTCTTAGATAATTCATATTATTGTTGTTGTGAGTACGGGATGAAAACTACAAATCAATTCTTGAATAAGACTGATGGTATATATTCAACAGAAATTACTACTAGACAAACTACTATACAAACTACTAAAATCATTGAAAATACTGGAATATTTAATAATCTAGAAAAATTCTTAGATAATTCATATTATTGTTGTTGTGAGTACGGGATGAAAACTACAAATCTATTCTTGAATAAGACTGATGATATATATTCAACTGAAATTACTACTAGACAAACTACTAAAATCATTGAAAATACTGAAATATTTAATAATCTAGAAAAATTCTTAGATAATTCATATTATTGTTGTTGTGAGTACGGAATGAAAACTACAAATCTATTCTTGAATATAACTGATGGTATATTTTCTACAGAAATTACTACTAGACAAACTACTATACAAACTACTAAAATCATTGAAAATACTGGAATATTTAATAATCTAGAACAATTCTTAGATAATTCATATTATTGTTGTTGTGAGTACGGGATGAAAACTACAAATCTAATCTTGAATAAAACTGATGGTATATTTTCAACAGAAATTACTACTAGACAAACTACTATACAAACTACTAAAATCATTGAAAATACTGGAATATTTAATAATCTAGAAAAATTCTTAGATAATTCATATTATTGTTGTTGTGAGTACGGGATGAAAACTACAAATCTATTCTTGAATAAGACTGATGATATATATTCAACTGAAATTACTACTAGACAAACTACTAAAATCATTGAAAATACTGAAATATTTAATAATCTAGAAAAATTCTTAGATAATTCATATTATTGTTGTTGTGAGTACGGAATGAAAACTACAAATTTATTCTTGAATATAACTGATGGTATATTTTCTACAGAAATTACTACTAGACAAACTACTATACAAACTACTAAAATCATTGAAAATACTGGAATATTTAATAATCTAGAACAATTCTTAGATAATTCATATTATTGTTGTTGTGAGTACGGGATGAAAACTACAAATCTAATCTTGAATAAAACTGATGGTATATTTTCAACAGAAATTACTACTAGACAAACTACTATACAAACTACTAAAATCATTGAAAATACTGGAATATTTAATAATCTAGAAAAATTCTTAGATAATTCATATTATTGTTGTTGTGAGTACGGGATGAAAACTACAAATCTATTCTTGAATAAGACTGATGATATATATTCAACTGAAATTACTACTAGAAAAACTACTAAAATCATTGAAAATACTAGAATATTTAAAAATCTAGAGACATTATTAGATACATTATATTCTTGTTGTTGTGAGTATGAAAGAATTAAAACTACAAATCTATTCTTGAATAAGACTGATGATATATTTTCAACTGAAATTACTTCTAGACAAACTACTAAAATCATTGAAAATACTAGAATATTTAATAATCTAGAAAAATTCTTAGATAATTCATATTATTGTTGTTGTGAGTACGGAATGAAAACTACAAATCTATTCTTGAATATAACTGATGGTATATTTTCTACAGAAATTACTACTAGAGAAACTACTATACAAACTACTAAAATCATTGAAAATACTGGAATATTTAATAATCTAGAAAAATTCTTAGATAATTCATATTATTGTTGTTGTGAGTACGGGATGAAAACTACAAATCTAATCTTGAATAAGACCGATGATATATATTCAACTGAAATTACTACTAGACAAACTACTAAAATCATTGAAAATACTAGAATATTTAATAATCTAGAAAAATTCTTAGATAATTCATATTATTGTTGTTGTGAGTACGGAATGAAAACTACAAATCTATTCTTGAATATAACTGATGGTATATTTTCTACAGAAATTACTACTAGAGAAACTACTATGCAAACTACTAAAATCATTGAAAATACTGGAATATTTAATAATCTAGAAAAATTCTTAGATAATTCATATTATTGTTGTTGTGAGTACGGGATGAAAACTACAAATCTAATCTTGAATAAAACTGATGGTATATTTTCAACAGAAATTACTACTAGACAAACTACTATACAAACTACTAAAAGCATTGAAAATACTGGAATATTTAATAATCTAGAAAAATTCTTAGATAATTCATATTATTGTTGTTGTGAGTACGGGATGAAAACTACAAATCTATTCTTGAATAAGACTGATGATATATATTCAACTGAAATTACTACTAGACAAACTACTAAAATCATTGAAAATACTAGAATATTTAATAATCTAGAAAAATTCTTAGATAATTCATATTATTGTTGTTGTGAGTACGGGATGAAAACTACAAATCTATTCTTGAATAAGACTGATGATATATATTCAACTGAAATTACTACTAGACACACTACTAAAATCATTGAAAATACTGGAATATTTAATAATCTAGAAAAATTCTTAGATAATTCATATTATTGTTGTTGTGAGTACGGAATGAAAACTACAAATCTATTCTTGAATATAACTGATGGTATATTTTCTACAGAAATTACTACTAGACAAACTACTATACAAACTACTAAAATCATTGAAAATACTGGAATATTTAATAATCTAGAAAAATTCTTAGATAATTCATATTATTGTTGTTGTGAGTACGGGATGAAAACTACAAATCTATTCTTGAATAAGACTGATGATATATATTCAACTGAAATTACTACTAGACAAACTACTAAAATCATTGAAAATACTGGAATATTTAATAATCTAGAAAAATTCTTAGATAATTCATATTATTGTTGTTGTGAGTACGGAATGAAAACTACAAATCTATTCTTGAATATAACTGATGGTATATTTTCTACAGAAATTACTACTAGACAAACTACTAAAATCATTGAAAATACTGGAATATTTAATAATCTAGAAAAATTCTTAGATAATTCATATTATTGTTGTTGTGAGTACGGGATGAAAACTACAAATCTAATCTTGAATAAAACTGATGGTATATTTTCAACAGAAATTACTACTAGACAAACTACTAGACAAACTACTAAAATCATTGAAAATACTGGAATATTTAATAATCTAGAAAAATTCTTAGATAATTCATATTATTGTTGTTGTGAGTACGGAATGAAAACTACAAATCTATTCTTGAATATAACTGATGGTATATTTTCTACAGAAATTACTACTAGACAAACTACTATACAAACTACTAAAATCATTGAAAATACTGGAATATTTAATAATCTAGAAAAATTCTTAGATAATTCATATTATTGTTGTTGTGAGTACGGGATGAAAACTACAAATCTAATCTTGAATAAAACTGATGGTATATTTTCAACAGAAATTACTACTAGACAAACTACTATACAAACTACTAAAATCATTGAAAATACTGGAATATTTAATAATCTAGAAAAATTCTTAGATAATTCATATTATTGTTGTTGTGAGTACGGGATGAAAACTACAAATCTATTCTTGAATAAGACTGATGATATATATTCAACTGAAATTACTACTAGACAAACTACTAAAATCATTGAAAATACTGAAATATTTAATAATCTAGAAAAATTCTTAGATAATTCATATTATTGTTGTTGTGAGAACGGAATGAAAACTACAAATCTATTCTTGAATATAACTGATGGTATATTTTCTACAGAAATTACTACTAGACAAACTACTATACAAACTACTAAAATCATTGAAAATACTGGAATATTTAATAATCTAGAACAATTCTTAGATAATTCATATTATTGTTGTTGTGAGTACGGGATGAAAACTACAAATCTAATCTTGAATAAAACTGATGGTATATTTTCAACAGAAATTACTACTAGACAAACTACTATACAAACTACTAAAATCATTGAAAATACTGGAATATTTAATAATCTAGAAAAATTCTTAGATAATTCATATTATTGTTGTTGTGAGTACGGGATGAAAACTACAAATCTATTCTTGAATAAGACTGATGATATATATTCAACTGAAATTACTACTAGAAAAACTACTAAAATCATTGAAAATACTAGAATATTTAAAAATCTAGAGACATTATTAGATACATTATATTCTTGTTGTTGTGAGTATGAAAGAATTAAAACTACAAATCTATTCTTGAATAAGACTGATGATATATTTTCAACTGAAATTACTTCTAGACAAACTACTAAAATCATTGAAAATACTGGAATATTTAATAATCTAGAAAAATTCTTAGATAATTCATATTATTGTTGTTGTGAGTACGGGATGAAAACTACAAATCTAATCTTGAATAAAACTGATGGTATATTTTCAACAGAAATTACTACTAGACAAACTACTATACAAACTACTAAAATTAGTGAAAATACTGAAATATTTGATAATCTAGAAAATTTTTTAGATAATTTATATCATTGTTGTTGTGAGTACGCGATGAAAACTACAAATCTATTTATATTGAATAAGACTGATGATATATATTCAACTGAAATTACTACTAGAAAAACTACTAAAATCATTGAAAATACTGGAATATTTAATAATCTAGAAAAATTCTTAGATAATTCATATTATTGTTGTTGTGAGTACGGGATGAAAACTACAAATCAATTCTTGAATAAGACTGATGGTATATATTCAACAGAAATTACTACTAGACAAACTACTATACAAACTACTAAAATCATAGAAAATACTAGAATATTTAATAATCTAGAGAAATTATTAGATACATTATATTCTTGTTGTTGTGAGTATGAAAGAATTAAAACTACAAATATATTCTTAAATAAGACTGATGGTATATATTCAACTGAAATTACTTCTAGACAAACTACTAAAATCATTGAAAATACTGGAATATTTAATAATCTAGAAAAATTCTTAGATAATTCATATTATTGTTGTTGTGAGTACGGGATGAAAACTACAAATCTAATCTTGAATAAAACTGATGGTATATTTTCAACAGAAATTACTACTAGACAAACTACTAGAAAAACTACTAAAATCATTGAAAATACTAGAATATTTAAAAATCTAGAGACATTATTAGATACATTATATTCTTGTTGTTGTGAGTATGAAAGAATTAAAACTACAAATCTATTCTTGAATAAGACTGATGATATATTTTCAACTGAAATTACTTCTAGACAAACTACTAAAATCATTGAAAATACTGGAATATTTAATAATCTAGAAAAATTCTTAGATAATTCATATTATTGTTGTTGTGTGTACGGAATGAAAACTACAAATCTATTCTTGAATATGACTGATGGTATATTTTCAACAGAAATTACTACTAGACAAACTACTATACAAACTACTAAAATCATTGAAAATACTGGAATATTTAATAATCTAGAAAAATTCTTAGATAATTCATATTATTGTTGTTGTGAGTACGGGATGAAAACTACAAATCTATTATTGAATAAGACTGATGATATATATTCAACTGAAATTACTACTAGACAAACTACTAAAATCATTGAAAATACTGGAATATTTAATAATCTAGAAAAATTCTTAGATAATTCATATTATTGTTGTTGTGAGTACGGGATGAAAACTACAAATCTAATCTTGAATAAGACCGATGATATATATTCAACTGAAATTACTACTAGACAAACTACTAAAATCATTGAAAATACTGGAATATTTAATAATCTAGAAAAATTCTTAGATAATTCATATTATTGTTGTTGTGAGTACGGAATGAAAACTACAAATCTATTCTTGAATATGACTGATGGTATATTTTCAACAGAAATTACTACTAGACAAACTACTATACAAACTACTAAAATCATTGAAAATACTGGAATATTTAATAATCTAGAAAAATTCTTAGATAATTCATATTATTGTTGTTGTGAGTACGGGATGAAAACTACAAATCTAATCTTGAATAAAACTGATGGTATATTTTCAACAGAAATTACTACTAGACAAACTACTATACAAACTACTAAAATTAGTGAAAATACTGAAATATTTGATAATCTAGAAAAATTCTTAGATAATTCATATCATTGTTGTTGTGAGTACGGGATGAAAACTACAAATCTATTTATATTGAATAAGACTGATGATATATATTCAACTGAAATTACTACTAGAAAAACTACTAAAATCATTGAAAATACTGGAATATTTAATAATCTAGAAAAATTCTTAGATAATTCATATTATTGTTGTTGTGAGTACGGGATGAAAACTACAAATCAATTCTTGAATAAGACTGATGGTATATATTCAACAGAAATTACTACTAGACAAACTACTATACAAACTACTAAAATCATAGAAAATACTAGAATATTTAATAATCTAGAGAAATTATTAGATACATTATATTCTTGTTGTTGTGAGTATGAAAGAATTAAAACTACAAATCTATTCTTAAATAAGACTGATGGTATATATTCAACTGAAATTACTACACGACATACTACTATGCAAACTACTAAAATCATTAAAAATACTGGAGTATTTAATAATCTAGAGAAATTATTAGATAATTCATATTTTTGTTGTTGTGAGTACGTGATGAAAACTACAAATCTATTCTTGAATAAGACTGATGGTATATATTCAACTGAAATTACTACTAGACAAACTACTATGCAAACTACTAAAATCATTAAAAATACTGGAATATTTAATAATCTAGAGAAATTATTAGATACATTATATTCTTGTTGTTGTGAGTATGAAAGAATTAAAACTACAAATCTATTCTTGAATAAGACTGATGTTATATTTTCAACTGAAATTACTTCTAGACAAACTACTAAAATTAGTGAAAATACTGAAATATTTGATAATCTAGAAAAATTCTTAGATAATTCATATCATTGTTGTTGTGAGTACGGGATGAAAACTATAAATCTATTTTTGAATAAGACTGATGGTATATATTCAACTAAAATTACTACTAGACAAACTACTATGCAAACTACTAAAATCATTAAAAATACTACAATATTTGATAAACTTGGGAAATTATTAGATACATTATATTCTTGTTGTTGTGAGTACGAAACAATTAAAACTACAAATCTATTCTCTAATAAAACTGATGTTTTATATTCTACTGAAATTAATTACAGAAATACTACTGAAACAAGTGAAAATACTGAAATATTTGATAATCTTGAGAAATTCTTAGATAATTCATATTATTGTTGTTGTGAATACGAGATTATTAAAACTACAAATCTATTCTTGAATATGACTGATGGTTTATTTTCAATTGAAATTACTACTAGACAAACTACTAAAATCATTGAAAATACTGGAAGATTTAATAATCTAGAAATATTCTTAGATAATTCATATTATTGTTGTTGTGAGTACGGAATGAAAACTACAAATCTATTCTTGAATAAGACTGATAGTATATATTCAACTGAAATTACTACAAGACATACTACTAGACGAACGACTAAAATCATTGAAAATACTAGAATATTTAATAATCTAGAGAAATTCTTAGATAATTTATATTCTTGTTGTTGTGAATACGAGATTATTAAAACTACAAATCTATTCTTGAATAAAACTGATGGAATATTTTCAACTGAAATTACTACAAGGCATACTACTAAAAAAACTGCTAAAATCATTGAAAATACTAGAATATTTAATAATCTAGAAAATTTCTTAGATAATTCATATTCTTGTTGTTGTGAATACGGGATGAAAACTACAAATCAATTCTTGAATAAGACTGATGGTATATATTCAACAGAAATTACTACTAGACAAACTACTAGACAAACTACTAGACAAACTACTAGACAAACTACTAGACAAACTACTAGACAAACTACTAAAATCAATGAAAATACTGGAATATTTAATAATCTAGAATTTTTTTTAGATAATTCATATACATGTTGTTGTGAACATGAAATCATTAAAACAACAAATCTATTCTCGAATAAGACTGATGTTAAATTTTCAACTGAAATTACTCATAGACAAACTAATGATGACATTGTAGATAAGGCAATATTAGAGAATATTGAGAAATTCTTATATTCTTCATATTATTGTTGTTTTAAGTGCCAAAAAACTAAAACTACAACGGTATTTAATTCGTCTAATGTTATATATACAAATGAAAGTATAAACAAACAAGAAAACATTAGAAAATGTTTTCAAGTTATTGAATATACAAGAATATTAAATAATATTGAGAAATTATTTGATAGTTCATATAAATTATGTTGTTTTAATCGAGAAGATACGATTGATAATACATTATTTAATTTAACTAATACTTTATATTTACTTAAAATGCCTACTAAACAATATACTAAATTTACTGATATTGAATATCTTGATAAATTCTTATTTAGTTATAATTATTGTTGTTTAAATACTGTCAAAATAAAAACAATTTTAAAAAATACTACTATTAATAATACTATTACAGATACTACTATTAATGAATATATAGAATTTACTACTACTAACAATTATACTAATTTAAATTATACTAATGTTCGTCTAATCACATCTAACACTAGTACTTATTTTATGAATAGTATACCGATTAATAATTTTTCTATGGCTATTATTAAAGATACAACTAACAAATATATATTTAATTTAACATCTTCAATAAATAAATATTTCGTATTTTCTTATGATGATAAAAAATATCCAACAGATTATCAAATTATTCTGCATTCCATGGAATATATTATCGGAAACGTATCGTCTTGTTGCTGTCGTAGAAAATCAACAAGTGTGCAAACTTCTATCGACAGAAATCAATATTTTACAATTACTGATAAGCCTAAAGTCGATAATCGTGCTAATTATTCCTTCATCATAGAAACTCTTGGTAGATTATCACACTCAGTTTACAATTGTTGCTGCGAAGTTGATTTGAGACAACCTTCTTTGACTTCATTACAACCAAATGCAACATATACTATTTACAATACTGAGGAATATACAGTTACAGATAAGCCTACAGTCGATATTAATGCTAATTATTCCTTCATCCTATATACTCTTGATAGATTATCACACTCAGTTTACAATTGTTGCTGCGAAGTTGATTTGAGACAACCTTCTTTGACTTCATTACAACCAAATGCAACATATACTATTTACAATACTGAGGAATATACAGTTACAGATAAGCCTATAGTCGATATTAATGCTAATTATTCCTTCATCCTAGATACACTAAATAGATTATCACACTCAGTTTACAATTGTTGCTGCGAAGTTGAATTAAGACAACCTTCTTTGACTTCATTACAACCAAATGTAACATATACAATTTACAACACCGATAAATATACATTTACAGATAAGCCTACAGTCGATATTAATGCTAATTATTCCTTCATCCTAGATACACTAAATAGATTATCACACTCAGTTTACAATTGTTGCTGCGAAGTTGATTTAAGACAACCTTCTTTGACTTCATTACAACCAAATGCAACATATACTATTTACAACACCGAGGAATATACAGTTACAGATAAGCCTACAGTCGATCTTAATGCTAATTATTCCTTCATCCTAGATACACTAAATAGATTATCACACTCAGTTTACAATTGTTGCTGCGAAGTTGAATTAAGACAACCTTCTTTGACTTCATTACAACCAAATGCAACATATACTATTTACAATACTGAGGAATATACAGTTACAGATAAGCCTATAGTCGATATTAATGCTAATTATTCCTTCATCCTAGATACACTAAATAGATTATCACACTCAGTTTACAATTGTTGCTGCGAAGTTGAATTAAGACAACCTTCTTTGACTTCATTACAACCAAATGCAACATATACTATTTACAACACCGATGAATATACAGTTACAGATAAGCCTATAGTCGATATTAATGCTAATTATTCCTTCATCCTAGATACACTAAATAGATTATCACACTCAGTTTACAATTGTTGCTGCGAAGTTGAATTAAGACAACCTTCTTTGACTTCATTACAACCAAATGCAACATATACTATTTACAATACTGAGGAATATACAGTTACAGATAAGCCTATAGACGATATTAATGCTAATTATTCCTTCATCCTAGATACACTAAATAGATTATCACACTCAGTTTACAATTGTTGCTGCGAAGTTGATTTAAGACAACCTTCTTTGACTTCATTACTACCAAATGCAACATATACTATTTATAATACTGAGGAATATACAGTTACAGATAAGCCTATAGTCGATATTAATGCTAATTATTCCTTCATCCTAGATACACTAAATAGATTATCACACTCAGTTTACAATTGTTGCTGCGAAGTTGAATTAAGACAACCTTCTTTGACTTCATTACAACCAAATGCAACATATACTATTTACAATACTGAGGAATATACAGTTACAGATAAGCCTATAGTCGATATTAATGCTAATTATTCCTTCATCCTAGATACACTAAATAGATTATCACACTCAGTTTACAATTGTTGCTGCGAAGTTGAATTAAGACAACCTTCTTTGACTTCATTACAACCAAATGCAACATATACTATTTACAATACTGAGGAATATACAGTTACAGATAAGCCTATAGTCGATATTAATGCTAATTATTCCTTCATCCTAGATACACTAAATAGATTATCACACTCAGTTTACAATTGTTGCTGCGAAGTTGATTTAAGACAACCTTCTTTGACTTCATTACAACCAAATGCAACATATATTATTTACAACACCGATGAATATACAGTTACAGATAAGCCTATAGACGATATTAATGCTAATTATTCCTTCATCCTAGATACACTAAATAGATTATCACACTCAGTTTACAATTGTTGCTGCGAAGTTGAATTAAGACAACCTTCTTTGACTTCATTACAACCAAATGCAACATATACTATTTACAATACTGAGGAATATACAGTTACAGATAAGCCTATAGACGATATTAATGCTAATTATTCCTTCATCCTAGATACACTAAATAGATTATCACACTCAGTTTACAATTGTTGCTGCGAAGTTGAATTAAGACAACCTTCTTTGACTTCACTACAACCAAATGCAACATATACTATTTACAATACTGAGGAATATACAGTTACAGATAAGCCTACAGTCGATATTAATGCTAATTATTCCTTCATCCTAGATACACTAGATAGATTATCACACTCAGTTTACAATTGTTGCTGCAAAGTTGAATTAAGACAACCTTCTTTGACTTCATTACAACCAAATGAAACATATACTATTTACAACACCGAGGAATATACAGTTACAGATAAGCCTATAGACGATATTAATGCTAATTATTCATTCATCCTAGATACACTAAATAGATTATCACACTCAGTTTACAATTGTTGCTGCGAAGTTGAATTAAGACAACCTTCTTTGACTTCATTACAACCAAATGCAACATATACTATTTACAACACCGAGGAATATACAGTTACAGATAACCCAATAGACGATATTAATGCTAATTATTCCTTCATCCTAGATACACTAAATAGATTATCACACTCAGTTTATAATTGTTGTTGCAAAAATAATATTGATAAAACTAATTCATCGTTTAGTCATTATACCGAATCAATTGCATCTACGCTAGATGATAGCACGCACTTGAACTCGGTACAATTATCATCTAATTACAGTGAACCATTCGAATCTACAAATAGCTACAGTACGAACTTTATTTCAATCCAGACATCAACTAATCTATACGTAACAATTCAAACAAATTGGACATCTATTCTTCAAACCTTAGAATACGTAAGCGATTCTATTTATACGTGTTGCTGTAAAAATAAAATTATTTCAACAGTTACTGAAATTTCTAGATTCGTAAATTTTACACTATTTGAATATAATAGTACTATTAAATATATTAAAGAAAATAGTAGTTATGCAGAGCAATCAACAATAGAAGCATATTCAAATACTTCTTTGAGTTCACAAAAAATCACTAGTTACATGAAATTTAATTCTACAGATGTACATTATAGTTTATATGGAGATAATTTAACTATACTAGATATAACTGGAGTAAGTAATCATACTGGTATTATTAATTCTACAATTATTATTGATGACAATAATTCTGTTAAAATGAAATTAAATGAATTTTCTTCATTTACACTTTTAGATAATCAAACATTGAGTAACTATTTTACAAATATAAATAATATTTCATTTATGGAAATAATAACGAAAGAAAGTACTTATCCTGTTACACAAACTGGAATGAATTTATCTACAAACTTTATTGAAAATGTTTCTAATTCAGAAATAACAATAGAAGAAGCGGATTCTACTACAATACTAGTAAATCAAACTGTTAATAAATCATCTATGCATACAGTTGGTAATATACCAGTTACACAATTAACAACAGAAGAAATAAGTTCTATTACCCCACTGTTTGACCAAACTGGAATTAATTTATCTTCAAACTTATTTGGTAATATTTCAGATATAGAACTGACAACAAAAGAAATGACTTCATCTACCTCAATAGATGATACTACAGGAATGCATGTATCTACACATATTGTTGGTAATATTTCTGTTGGAGAAATAACAACAAAAGAAATGACTTCACCTACATCAATAGATGATACTACTGGATTGAATTCATCTACAACTATTGTAGCTAAAGATTCAGTTGGAGAAATAACAACTCAAGAAATGACTTCACCTACATCAATAGATGATACTACAGGAATGAATTCATCTACAACTATTGTAGCTAAAGATTCAGTTGGAGAAATAACAACTCAAGAAATGACTTCATCTACCTCAATAGATGATACTACAGGAATTAATGTATCTACACATATTGTTGGTAATATTTCTGTTGGAGAAATAACAACTCAAGAAATGACTTCATCTACCTCAATAGATCATACTACAGGAATTAGTGTATCTACACATATTGTTGGTAATATTTCTGTTGGAGAAATAACAACTCAAGAAATGACTTCACCTACATCAATAGATGATACTACAGGAATGAATTCATCTACAACTATTGTAGCTAAAGATTCAGTTGGAGAAATAACAACTCAAGAAATGACTTCATCTACCTCAATAGATGCTACTACAGGAATGAATTCATCTACAACTATTGTAGCTAAAGATTCAGTTGGAGAAATAACAACTCAAGAAATGACTTCATCTACCTCAATAGATGCTACTACAGGAATGAATTCATCTACAACTATTGTAGCTAAAGATTCAGTTGGAGAAATAACAACTCAAGAAATGACTTCATCTACCTCAATAGATGATACTACAGGAATTAATGTATCTACACATATTGTTGGTAATATTTCTGTTGGAGAAATAACAACTCAAGAAATGACTTCATCTACCTCAATAGATGATACTACAGGAATTAATGTATCTACACATATTGTTGGTAATATTTCTGTTGGAGAAATAACAACTCAAGAAATGACTTCACCTACATCAATAGATGATATTACTGGAATGAATTCATCTATAACTATTGTAGCTAAAGATTCAGTTGGAGAAATAACAACTCAAGAAATGACTTCACCTACATCAATAGATGATACTACAGGAATGAATTCATCTACAACTATTGTAGCTAAAGATTCAGTTGGAGAAATAACAACTCAAGAAATGACTTCACCTACATCAATAGATCATACTACAGGAATGCATGTATCTACACATATTGTTGGTAATATTTCTGTTGGAGAAATAACAACTCAAGAAATGACTTCACCTACATCAATAGATGATACTACAGGAATGAATTCATCTACAACTATTGTAGCTAAAGATTCAGTTGGAGAAATAACAACTCAAGAAATGACTTCACCTACATCAATAGATCATACTACAGGAATGCATGTATCTACACATATTGTTGGTAATATTTCTGTTGGAGAAATAACAACTCAAGAAATGACTTCACCTACATCAATAGATCATACTACAGGAATTAATGTATCTACACATATTATTGGTAATATTTCAATTGGAGAAATAACAACTCAAGAAATGACTTCATCTGCCTCAATAGATGATACTACAGGAATTAATGTATCTACACATATTGTTGGTAATATTTCTGTTGGAGAAATAACAACTCAAGAAATGACTTCACCTACATCAATAGATCATACTACAGGAATTAATGTATCTACACATATTATTGGTAATATTTCAATTGGAGAAATAACAACTCAAGAAATGACTTCATCTGCCTCAATAGATGATACTACAGGAATTAATGTATCTACACATATTGTTGGTAATATTTCTGTTGGAGAAATAACAACTCAAGAAATGACTTCATCTACCTCAATAGATCATACTACAGGAATTAGTGTATCTACACATATTGTTGGTAATATTTCTGTTGGAGAAATAACAACTCAAGAAATGACTTCACCTACATCAATAGATGATACTACTGGAATGAATTCATCTACAACTATTGTTGCTAAAGATTCAGTTGGAGAAATAACAACTCAAGAAATGACTTCATCTACCTCAATAGATCATACTACAGGAATTAGTGTATCTACACATATTATTGGTAATATTTCAGTTGGTGAAATAACAACAAAAGAAATAAGATCATCTACTTCGATAGATCATAATACAGGAATTAATACTTCTACAAATATTATTGATAGCAGTTCAGTTGGTAAAATAACTACCGAAATAGTCAGCCCGTCAAATATTATATCAGATGTTAATTCATCTACAAGCAGTATAGATAATACTTCATTTATAGAAATAACAAAAAAAGCAGAGACATCTCCTACCTCGATTTATGGTACTGCAGGAATTACATTTTCTAGAGAAATAATAACAAAAGAAATGACTTCACCTAGATATATAGATGATACTACAGTAATTAATTCTTCTACAAACATTATTGATAATGTTTCAGTTGTAAAAACAATGACATCAACCTCACCTACTTTGTTAACCGATACTACAGTAATTAATTCTTCTACAAACATTATTGATAATGTTTTAGTTACAGAAATATCAACACAAGCAGTTACTTCATCAAATGATCTAACAAATATTAATTTATTAAATTCATCGTCAAATAGAGAATTTACTACTGGCTTTGCTTCAACATTATCTACCTTTGGTAGCAGTGTATCTTCTCCTAATTCAATTAATATTTCAACTATTGATTTATCAAGCCAGCATTTGTCGACTAAAAATACCCCGATCATTTGTTAGTTTCTGCTATGAATGAGTATAGTTATAAATTTATTAATCCAACACTAAATATTATAAATATAAATATTAATAATAATATAATATATTTTCAATATAATATAAATATTCATCATATATTTAAATATTCAATTTGATATGTTTCATGTATTTATAGATATTGACCTCTGCATAAGCAAACCATGTAAAAACTATGGACAATGCATTAATTTAAAAACATCGTACTACTGCAATTGTTCATCTCAGTACAATGGGGATCATTGTGAAATAGGTAATGTAACCAATTCTGAAAAATACTTCTAATTACATATTCATAAATAAATAATACATAGTTGCTTATAAGTTTAATTTACCAGTTGGTTATATAATTTAAATGATTTCAGCCACCAGAAGTAGATTATATCCACATGGAATTCTTCAAGGCGACGCACAATTAGCTTATGACCGACTGAATTGTGATAGAAGAGGTAAATGGTGTGGTTCAAACAGAATCATTATTCCTGAATTATATATTCACGGATCGAAGTTTAGCAAATTTAAGGTTAATTTACTAATATAATTTTTTATATTTAGTGAAATATTTATGTATCGAGTATGTATATAATTAATACATCCAAATAGTTATGTATCGAGTATGTATATAATTAATACATCCAAATAGTTATGTATCGAGTATGTATATAATTAATACATTCAAATAGTTATGTATCGAGTATGTATATAATTAATACATTCAAATAGTTATGTATCGAGTATGTATATAATTAATACATCCAAATATTTATGTATCGAGTATGTATATAATTAATACATCCAAATATTTATGTATCGAGTATGTATATAATTAATACATCCAAATAGTTATGTATCGAGTATGTATATAATTAATACATCCAAATAGTTATGTATCGAGTATGTATATAATTAATACATCCAAATAGTTATGTATCGAGTATGTATATAATTAATACATCCAAATAGTTATGTATCGAGTATGTATATAATTAATACATCCAAATAGTTATGTATCGAGTATGTATATAATTAATACATTCAAATAGTTATGTATCGAGTATGTATATAATGAATACATCCAAATAGTTATGTATCGAGTATGTATATAATTAATACATCCAAATAGTTATGTATCGAGTATGTATATAATTAATACATCCAAATAGTTATGTATCGAGTATGTATATAATTAATACATCCAAATAGTTATGTATCGAGTATGTATATAATTAATACATCCAAATAGTTATGTATCGAGTATGTATATAATTAATACATTCAAATAGTTATGTATCGAGTATGTATATAATTAATACATCCAAATAGTTATGTATCGAGTATGTATATAATTAATACATCCAAATAGTTATGTATCGAGTATGTATATAATTAATACATTCAAATAGTTATGTATCGAGTATGTATATAATTAATACATCCAAATAGTTATGTATCGAGTATGTATATAATGAATACATCCAAATATTTATGTATCGAGTATGTATATAATGAATACATCCAAATAGTTATGTATCGAGTATGTATATAATTAATACATCCAAATAGTTATGTATCGAGTATGTATATAATTAATACATCCAAATAGTTATGTATCGAGTATGTATATAATTAATACATCCAAATATTTATGTATCGAGTATGTATATAATGAATACATCCAAATATTTATGTATCGAGTATGTATATAATGAATACATCCAAATAGTTATGTATCGAGTATGTATATAATGAATACATCCAAATAGTTATGTATCGAGTATGTATATAATTAATACATCCAAATAGTTATGTATCGAGTATGTATATAATTAATACATCCAAATAGTTATACTCGAATGGGTATGTCACATTGGGAGGTTCCTATCGTAGACGAAAATCTAGAAGTCTTTATAAAGTAAGAAATTCGATAAAAAATAAATATTTTCAAAAGGGATTAACTATGCTCTCCGTGCTGTGGACCGATAGTAATTTTCAAAATGGTACGCATTAATATATTAATTCATATTTTACGGCATAAATATTGAAATAAACTAATAATAATTTACATATATTATCATTTCCACAAATATATTATTAATATACACATTGTATTTCTTATTTATATTATATATACATATTAATAAATACAAATATCCATGTATCCTGGAAGTTTAATATATCAAGAAGTGCAACTTGTAGTAATATTTATATTGTTTCAAAGGAAATGTCGAATATCAAATTTACGATAGTTCGGCAATAAATTCGGATAATGAAAAAGTCAAACACGTCTTGCAACTCGCTCAAGCTAGTTTCAAAATATATAACCATAGTTATATAACTATATTGAAACTCTCAACTCTCATAATAGACATATTAAAATAATCAGAACTTATGAATTTTATAGTATATTATCTATTTTTATCATTTTTGAGATGAATTTACCGATTTCGTGTAATTCTAATGATCTTTAAATACTATATTTTATAACATTATATATTATTACATAATTCAGCAAGACATTCGTTCTTTGGGTACATCTTTGGAAACCATTCCTACTCTTGTTATCGTAGTCACATGGGTCAATAATCTACCGCGAAGAGACTATAATCAATATCAAGATTCGGTTTGTATTGTCATTTGGTGAAATAGATATTGCATATTCATATATATTTCATAACTGTATTATATATTATATTCTACAACCCTTTAAAAATATTATTCCATTTGTATTATAAAATACTAAGTTTATGTGTTTTGATAAATTTATATTATTTTTAAATAATATATATTATTTATATATGTATTTATATATTATTATATATTATTTACATATATATGATGCTAAATAATGTAATAAATAAAGAGTATATAATATTAATTTAAATATTTTCGAAAAGGAGCATATATTTATTATATATCTTATATATATGTTGTATTATTACACAATATATAATAATATATTTTAACATCATATGTTCCTCACGATATAGTCAAACACATTTCAAATGATACTAATAAACGATGCGTCGAGATCTCATTGTGGTCTACTATATATATATGAAAAAACCGGATGGAATCAGTATTACAATCTTAGGAAATCAACGATAGGTTTGTGTTTGAATAAACGTATGCTGAATGTTGACAATACTGTGTATTTAGATTTTGTAATTCATTTGGGAAATGCAAGTAATCATTTATATTTTATGTATAAATATGAATATATATTATACATTTTATAAAAATTTATTTGATTTGTAATTCTTATAAACACTCTATGTAGGTCACTTCACTTATAATAAAGGAATTACAAATATTCAGCAACAGGCATTTTCAAATACAGGACTTGCCTTTCAATTAGATAAAATTACCGGCAATACAGGTGATGTAACCTATATTTATGAATATGTTCATATGTATGAAATTATTTTAATATTTAGTGAATACTATATTTAGTATACTTCATTAGTTTATTTTAACTGACAGATTTGCAAACAATTAGATTTATATTATATAATATGTAAACGTATTTGTAGGGTACACTTACATCTTTTATATTTTTGAATTTAGTACACTGAGCATATTACTAATATATTTATGGAAATGTTATTATATTTGTAAATTATGTGAAACTATAATATATCTATACAGTTTAAACTGCATTTGAAATACATGTATTTAAATAATACTATATTATATTATCAGATATATAAATATTATAATTAGTGTAATATACGTAATTAAACCATATCTATTTTCCATATAAATTATAGTATACATATAGTATTACCACATCTAATTTTAGGCCGAGTTGGTGAGTGGTATACTCAATTACAATCCGGTAGATCGGAGATTAACTATGCTCAAGAATGCAAAAACTGGTTTATAAATTGGAATTTTTCAGATATATTATATTATATATATATATATATATTTATTTTAATATTATATTTCTAAACTATATATATAATTATATTCATAATATATAATAATATTCATGTCAATTTTACTAGGTATAATTCCTATAAAAAAAGAAAGAGTTTGATTGTATGGGCAAAACGACGTGCCAGAAAGTGTCCCTGTTTCTTGGGGCATGCTATACGCGATTGGAGGTATAAGAGGTATAATGAACCACTGAAATATAACTCCTGTAACCAAAGAAAAATATGTTATACTGAGAGAAGACCTTCCAAAATCACAGGAGCATCAGTGGTTTAGTAACATTTGCATATCATTGTGTTTACTTTATTGCCTAATGCAATAATGTATAGCTGTTATGTTTCTCGTAAATTAATTCACTGTTTATCTCTCAGATATGTTGTTACTCTGCATCCGGGGCTAGACTTACTTCTCTTGATGGATGCGGAGGTCACTTTATTACTGTGGCTCCGACTTTCTACAACTATAAGTTG
>OZ038314.1:35996094-36041498 GCA_964035775.1 Osedax frankpressi | reverse complement strand
TATCTAACATGATCTTCTTTATTTGTAGAGTAGGACAATACGTGCCAGTGATATCAATGGAACGTTATTAATGGCAACAGTCTTCTCTGCTTTTGTTGGCAAGGATGCGAAATCCGACCGTGTGCAAATCTCTCGCAATACTGCCGGTAATGCACTAACTATCTTCGTGAATTCCGTCGAGGAGACAAGTTGGTTCACTAGTGCTGCTGTTGGAAACGAACTATCTAAATACTTGAATGTAGGTATTACGAAAGAGTCTGCAAATAAGGCGAATATGGCTTTTTCTTCTGGTTAGTGGTCCTTAAAATAGTTAAAATTATAGTACATTCCATATGTTAAATAATGTTGAATTGCAATGTATATAATGTTTAATATTAACTAAATATATTTATATTTCTTTTCATATTAAATCTTAGATGATTAAAATTATTAGATAGATTAATAATGTATGTGTTCTATAGCATCTACCTAAACAGTGTTTACTATTACAATAATAGTTATAGAATTTTAGTAAATCATTTTAATATTTATAATTTCTCTCATTCACTTATTTATAACACAATAAATCAATTAACAAACAGGATTCTCGGTGAGTGTTAATTTACAGCAAGGTCAACTGGACATAACGGTCAGTTCGCCACAAGAGTTCATGAACAAAACCAACGGCTTACTAGGTGTATTCAATGGAGATCCTAGCGATGATCTTCTTCCATTCAATCAATCTCAAGCTCTCGATTCTAACTCAACAGAGAAACTTATTTTCAACAAGTTTGGCACCTCTTGTAAGTACTATTGATTAGGATTAGTATCAAATTCCTTATTTAGTTGTTAACTTACTATAAATATGTTCATATTGTATTTATATTCTCATAGGGTCTATTTCTATAAATCAAAGCCTATTTCACTATCTGCCGGGAGAAAGCAATGCAGTATTCCAAGATAATAACTTCACACCAATATTCGTAGATGATCTATTAAATAACATGACGCAAGTTAGAAATTAGATCATTATATTTATAATTTTAGGGAATTTATTAAATTAAGAAAAGAAATCTAAATAATACAAATTATTATATAACAGGTGTCTTTTTATTACTAATTGGATATACATTAATATACTTTTATTTATAGTTAAATAAGCTTATATAGTGTATTGATATAATGATCTGCTATATAAGTATACAATAGTAAACTTATTAATATACCGTTATTAGAATGAGAGAACAGCTGCTATAGCAGTATGTGGTAATGATAAAACTTGTCTCTTTGATGTTGCAGCCACAGGTTTATTAATTGTATTTACATAGATTTGCTACTAAAACAATAATAACTAATATGTCAACTTTCTTACTCGTAGCTTTTGAAACAATGTAATCATATTTACTTAATAGGAAATGCTGCCGCTGCAAACGCTTCCTTGGCATCTTCAGAGAATGTCATCGTACAGGCTTTGGTTCTAGGTTTAAATTGCAATGTATATATAATATTGGAATGTATTAATAAAGTTACGATACAAGCACACGAATTAAAAAGTAAAGATACATTATCGTAACTTCAACGTTCAACGTCCACACAACAGCAAACTCCGCTCCCACTCTCACCGGTCCTACCTCTCCAATACAAGTCACAATTGGCGAGACGTACACCTTTTGGTTTACGTTTTACGATATTGATAATGATACGGTAACATTACAAGAAGTTGCTAGTCTTCCCAGTAACTCAATTCTTAATCGTACAACTGGTTTATTTACTTGGACCCCAATACAGAACTCTACTACAAACATCAGGTCAGTATATATATATATATATATATATATATATATATATATATATATATATATATATTCTACATATCATCCGTAATACAAAGCATATCTAATATAATAATAATATATTCCTATTTGACATGTGATAATCATGAATTGATTATATGTATAGTCTATTATATATACACACACATACATACACACACACATATATACACACACATGCATATATATATATATATATATATATATATATATATATATATATATATATATATATATACTATTTTGCAGTATCACTGCGGTAGATTCTAAAGGAGCAGTTTCTCAACAAATAATCTTGACGATAGACTTTTGCGACTGTTCTCAAAATTCCACTTGCAACTTCAATGCGTACAGATCTGATGTGAACCTTCAGTCTACCTTTAGATTGGTAGCCTGTAACTGCTCTCTGGGATATAGTGGTCGGTAAATTCATAAACACCAAGTATCTATTATACAATAATTAACCCTTATTAATTACTCCACGTATAATAACGAGTCTATATTTCAGGAGACAGATGCGATGAAGACTTTAACGGTTGTCAAGGTGATCCTTGTACTGCCGGTACAAACTGTACAGATCTATTACCGGAAGTACACGCTACCACCCTGGATGCTTTCACTTGTACCGCCTGCCCTCGGGGCTATTATTTAGATGATAACGTTTGCAGTGGTCAGTACCCTTGCCTATAGGCATATATGTTGAATGATTAGTAGCGTTCGTATATTTCGTGTGTTAGGTTGTACAGTCTATATTCCCAAATGCTCCATCAGACATTAATGAATGTTTGAATATTTCTTTGAACTCGTGCTCTCAGCTCTGTATCAATAACGAGGTTGGATTTGTGAAGCCTTTAAATTCAGCGTACATCTGTAACTGCCATAAAGGCTACAGACTGCAACCAGATGGTTATCATGTCATTCAACTATTTATCTATCTTCCTATTAACTGAATATATCGCCACCGATAAGAGATGTTATTTATTTGAATTATTGAAAATCCATTCACATAATTTTGTATGATATAACAAACAGAAATTATAGGAATGTGTATATATATAAACCATTAATAATATTAATAATGATAAATATTTAATAACGGTATTCTTACAGGAATACATTGTAAATACCTTATAAAAATTTACCTATATAACTCTGACACGATGTTAATCCAGGTGTCAACTGCACCGATATCGACGAGTGTCACGAGCGAACTGACACCTGTCAGCAGTTATGCAATAACTATATTGGGGGGTTCACGTGTAACTGTATAACAGGATATGCATTGAACAATGACAATTCTACTTGCACAGATAGTTCGTATGATATGCTTAGATTGTAGAAGTCCATTATTATATACATATCAACATATAGTCAACATTTACACCATCTAGATTATAATTTTAAAATATTGTATACATATAATGGTAAATAATTCACTTTAATATCAATAGAAAGACTATGCATATAAACAACTGTCAATATAATTATTCGTCTGTATATTATTATATATTTCTATTAATTATTTACACAATGCACTATCAGCCCTTGATATCTGTCAAAGAGCCAATATTTCCTGCCCAAACGGATGTGAAAATTCCACATCCGGTGTTCAGTGTTATTGTTCACAAGGTAAATGTATGAGTATAATTAATATTACGTTATTTTAAATATATAAGAACTATGTTAAGTACTAAAGAATAAACACTTGGCTCATTAAAGTAACAACCAAATATTAATATTTAAAAAATGTTAGTAAAATCATTATAAACATACACAGGAAGTATATTAAAAGGTATACAAGTAAATATATACAATATGAAATACAAAATAACTGTTATCATCATTTGTATTACGCAAAGTGCAATCTATTAATTGAATTAATAACTGTATGTAGGCTATACCAGATATAATGGTTCATGTATTGATGTTGACGAATGCTTGAATTCTACCTCAAACACTTGTGCCCAACTTTGCTCCAACTCAGTCGGATCTTACTTTTGTAGTTGCCGCAGTGGATTCTCTCTAAACTCAGACAAACGCAATTGTGATGGTTTTTCATTATACAATTATCTTCGGTAATCAATTCTAAACATTAATGTACATATATTAATATTTAATGAGCCAATTAAAATCGAAATTATTGTATAGTAATAGATAATTTGCAACTTAAAAAGATTAATAAATAACAAATATTAAAAAATTGTATTTAAAATTAACCTGTTATTAATAGTATGTACCTATGGGTATACTCGATATCTAGATACAGTTAGCCACTTTATCACTTCTTACATAAGTATAATAATAATATTAATAAAAGCAATAAAACAAGAATAATATTAACAATAATAATATAATGTTAGTAATAAGAAATCGGTCCATCTAATACAATAATAAAATGTTTTCGAGTATAGTTGTTGATTCAGGAATGTTGTTCATTCTGTATTAAGTTCATCCAAACAATTGCATCTATCTGTTGAAGGAACTATATCGAATAATAATTTATAATTTAATAATACATATGTATCAATTTTAATTAATTTTCTAAAACTATATTGTATCTTAATCTCGGTAGCATGTATAACTGGTAAGTGGGGGTTGAATTGTACTTCCTTATGCAATTGCGGCACTGGGTCCACTTGCAATACATCGACGGGTTGCAGTTTCTGTAAATCAGGATTCATTTCCGGTTAGAAATATTATGGATTTAAATTTAATAAGTAAAATACATAATTATGTAATGTAATAAATAAACAATTTAATATAATAATAAAACATTAAAAAGTAATTACATTATCATTCAACTGTATCTTAATTATGATAATATTGTAAGCATATAATAAATATGATCTACATATTTAAATAGGAGATTGTACAAGTGATATTAACGAATGTTCATTGACATCTTCGTGTGGTAGCAATTCAAATTGTACAAACACTTTTGGTAGTTATAGATGCGATTGCCTAGCAGGATATACACAATATAACACAACTTCGTGTTCAGGTTAGAGTTTAAAGGAAACAAATAACGTATATTGTAATCATTATTTATATTCATAATAATAACTTTTATTAGTTCTAATATAGTATATGTGAGATAATATGACCTTATATATTTAGAAATAGATGACTGTGCAAATACACCTTGTTTCAATTCTGCTAACTGTACCGACCTGTTCATGAACTATACTTGCACTTGCCAACCTGGCTACAGTGGACGAAATTGTGAAAAAGGTTAATGTCAAACTTTTATAAAACCTTTCTCGTTAATAGATTTTACTATATGGAATACATTATGATTAGCATATAAGAAAGTATATCTAATATTAAATCAAATTAATTATCATTGTACAATATTACTAGAAATGGATATTAAATAATTAGAATATGATATAATATCATTATAACTTGATATAATATCGTAGACATTATTAGACAATCACAATATATTTAGTGTTGTATATATCAATGTATTAGCAGGTGTTAACAATAGTTATATTATATGACATAGTTGAGGAACATATAACTTATTACCTGCAATGATCGATCGTTATTCTATTATATTTATCGTAATCTGTATGTTGTAGATATCGACGAATGCGCTTCAAATCCATGTACGAACTCTGGGACATGTAGCAATAGAGTGGCCAGTTATATATGCAGCTGTCCGACATCTCATAACGGCATCAATTGTCAAGCAGGTCGGAAAGTAAACGATGTTCACCGCTTATTACACAGCCATACTATGTTGATTGCAATGATACATTACGAAGTTCACTTAAAATCTATTCACTGATTAATGAAATCAATTAAAGAAGTATAAGTTATAAATGGAGTCGGGCTGTTACCCTTCTTTTGAATTCTTTTACACGTGTGCTTAGTAAAGTGTATCTTATCTATATACGATACTTTTTTATAGAAATCAACGTATGCAGTAGTATTCCCTGTCAATATGGAGGCCAATGTACAGTTAATAGTACGTCTGGTTACAATTGTAACTGTTCGTTGGGTACCGAAGGAACTCACTGCCAGACTGGTAAGTCGATTGATAGCGAAAGCAAACTTTGATCTTGTATTTATATTATAATGTATTTGATACTTTGCGATACTATAAACGTAGTCGTGGCACTATATTCCGAATAGAAACACGCATATAAACAGTTATGCCGTATAAGTTTAATGAGGTGTTTTATTATGAGTGACATGTGTAGTATGTCATGGCTATGTTTTCACATTAATACGATATTTTCAGATATTAACGAATGCTCTAGTTTCCCTTGCCTCAATAATGCAACTTGTATTGACCTCTTGAATTCTTTCGATTGCAGTTGCACGTCTGAGTTTTCTGGAGTTATCTGCGATACGGGTTTAATCTAAATTTATCAGTACTCAGATGCTACCTCAATATTTATATCTTATTGTTTTCAGCACTGATTCTTTGGCATCATTGGTAACAAAACAATTGATAAAATTAAAATCGATACTCATATAAATTATAAACCTATTAGTCTATATATAGACTTTCTCTTAATAATATATTTAATAATTAGAGAATATACAGTATTTACAATTCTATATTAATAACTAATATAACTACTACGAGAAACAATTCAATTAACTATAATTACTATAATTATTCAAAACAATCGTTTACGATATATCTCCTTAACAGAGATCACCAATTCGACCTCGATTGCAAATCTTACTTCTCCATCTACCACCACAACAACCACTACATCTACTCCTGTTTCTACAACCATGGCCACGATGTCGACACTAGCTGCAAATATCGCGAGAAGTCGATATACACTTAGTTTGTCGTTGAACTCTTTGACCTTCAGCGATATGCTCTTGAATCCATCCAGTTCGCAGTATATTTCCTTAAGGAATAATGTAACGCAAACGGTTAGGTGCTAAGTATATTAGTACATCTTAATTTTATCAAATAACTCGATGCAGTCTATATTTTACTTATATAGTAACAATAGCATTATCAATTTCAAATTTATCAACCTTCTCAAATTACAAACTTTATACTTTTCTTTTCGTATTTTAATAAACCTAAAATTATTTATAATTCTGATAATAGTAACAAAATATTTCAATCTTACTTATGTTATGCGCACATTATGTGCATATTGTGTGTATATCGTGTGTATATGTGTGCAAATTATCGTATAGCAAATTCAAATACTAACTTAAATATTACAGTTGAGAGATAGTATTTCTTCAATTACAGATTATGAAATCAATGATATAACATTCAGGTATGTGTTTGCGAACTATATGTGTGTGTAACTTGTGATATAAAGAAGCACTTTCTAAATGTATTAATATTATCTTACATGATTATCAGCAAAGGCAGTGTCGTGGTTACATACACACTTGACATCCCTACCGGAAATGCGGTTGCTATCATGAGGTCCATATTCACAATACTTAATTCAAGTGCCACGTTTGGAAAACATACTATACAACCTGGAACACTTGCTTATACCTGTAAGTCAACATTAATCTCTTGTAATATTCAATTGTCTATAAATGCATTTATTTGTATAATGAAAACATAAATACCTAAATTATTCTTATTATATTATATAATGTATATATATTGACCCGTAATTATAATATAATGTTATTATTTATTTTATGCTATTTATAGTGAAATTATATTCAAGGTCAATTTATAGTTATCAATCATCCTTCCTTATAGTCAAGCTATATTCATGACAAATCCAATCGTTAACGTAGAACATGTTGAATATCATATCGTTCTAATCGTGTATTCGAATTCTACAGCTAGTGTAACGTATAA
Source organism: Osedax frankpressi (assembly GCA_964035775.1). Classification (NCBI taxonomy): domain Eukaryota; kingdom Metazoa; phylum Annelida; class Polychaeta; order Sabellida; family Siboglinidae; genus Osedax; species Osedax frankpressi. The sequence goes on along the minus strand of OZ038314.1, from coordinate 36,033,875 downwards.
CTACATTGGAAGTTTGAAGATTATATCTCGCGACTACAATTTTAGACTTTCCGATAAGTACTCAACCGAGTATCTTGAACTTAGCAATTCTACCAAAACATTGGTTACCTGTTATCTCAAATTTGAGTCCAAATTATAATAGGATAATAACAAATAGAATATAATTGTATATATGTATGGATATTAGTATATGTGTATATATACATGAAATATAAATGGAGTATATAAAAGAGGAATTGTTAATTATAGTTTAAATTGTATGAATACAAAAAAAATATTAATAGTATATTAAATTTACAAAAAATTAAATATAGATTATGGCTATTTTCCGGAAAGCATCGACCGCAAATAATCTTATTGGAATTAACGACATGTTATTCAGGTTAGGAAAACTGAGAGTCAATACATATTTATAACTTAATACTTCTATTCTATTGTTAGTAAAGGAAGCGTACTCGTTGAATATGTTATCAGTTTTGATAATATGTACGAGATTGCAACACTGAAAAATATCATTTTATCCGAACTTCTATCAACATCTTCTTTCATTGGATATTTTGTAGTCGATCCTACAAGTGTAAAATTTAGAGGTTAATATTTATTAAGTAGTGTTATTGTTATGTATCTTATTAGTTTATTATATTTTATATATTATGTATATTTTATTTTATAATTTACAGTTGGAAACATTCTTTCTCAGAGCAGTTAGAAATACAAACTTAGTATAATATTTACAATTATAATTCATTTAATTATAATTCAAAAATTAATTAATCAATTTTAATTATGAAAGTTAATCCTAAATTAAATGTCATTACATATTAGAATATTATAAAAGTTAAATAAATGAAAATTAATAATAAACTATATTGTATGTATTTCAGAAAATAAAGCCGTGTTGCCGATTGCTCTAGGAGTAGTATTGTCTGTATTGTTAATTAGCAGTATTGTAGGCCTTGTCGTATATTGTCTCTACTACAAGAAGTCAAATAACCGTTTGTATATATTCTTACCTAATATCCGAGTGTCATTAATTATGTTATTATGTAATAAATTATAAAGCAATCCTTTATACGCTGTTAGTTAATAAATATGCTTACTATTAACCTGGGATAAGTCAATCTCGACTTGTGACTTCGTATATAATAAAGATAATTTGTTACTATAACCATAGCGTGTAGTTTGTATCATCGCATGAGTGACATTCGTGTTTATAATTTACTATCAACATAACTGCCTACTCTATTGCAGGTGTATCACAAGAATACGATGAAAACTTGTGCGATAGCAATTCATCCGTTAGTTCGTACAGCGGTCAATTACCTGGTCCGTCTAAGAACATATGGCAAAACACTGCGCAAGGACCAGGAGGTGGAATTCTCATTTCAGGACCGAGATACACGCAAACTAATTCCAGTTCGATCAAGCCAATCTTTGTAAGGGATTCATCGAATGCTTCGGCAGTTGGTATAAAGTATAATATGATTATGATAGTCCGTATGATATTCATAGCGATACATTTACTATTTAATCAAATATATTTCCGCACTTTTTATAATTTATCATATATAATAATTATTATACAATTAAATAAAAAGCATATACCGAAAAAAATGCAAATCTAAAACTATATAACTAATAATGAAATTTGTATAAATAATTTGAAATTTAAGGAATCTAGAAAAAGAGTTGCATTGTTTGAAACTTCACATCATGGAAGTATAGATAAAGAAGATTGGGTTTGTAAATAAAACTGAATAATTAACATATATAACCAAAAACCATTCAGATCATTTTAGATTTTTTGTTAAATAATAAAATTGAAAATGTATTTGATTTGCAATATAAATATATTATATTTATTTTGTATTTAAAATTATTATATTTTAAAATAATTATATAAGATTTTACTATAGTTACATCACCTTACTTAGATACCCAGCAAACATAGTGATTTAATGTTTTGTAAACTGCTTTAATGTGTTAATAATTAAAAATAATCCTAAAGAAATTATGCAACACAAAAAATAAAATTACCACAATGTGCTTGGTTATATATATATATATATATATATATATATATATATATATATATACATACACACATATATATATATATATATATATATATATATATATATATATATATCTATAATAATGACATTTTCTTTATTTAGAAATGGGAAACAATGGAATGAAATCATGAAAATAAATCGAATATTTTATTTCTTCAGTTAAATATATATATATATATATATATATATATATATTAATATATTAATTTTTTTGTATATTAGTATTAATATCAGTAATACTATTATACTATTACATATTCATATTTTAAAATTGTTAATTACAAATTATATAATAAATTTATTTAATTCCTGAATTTTATTTTTATAAGTAATATATTTATTAAATTGAACCAGGCAGCTTTAATTTTAAAGTAATCAATCATTTTTATATATTTTAGTTTGATTACATGAATAATAATGTACGTATATAATTTTCTTCGATCAACTCTATATATTAAAAGTAAGTCGTACAGAAAACACCAATTTAAATACCTGATTTAGATGCATATATTATATTAGTCATAAATCAATTAAATAAGCAGAGTTATATGGAGCGAGTCGTATTTAACATGAGAATATTCGAAAACTAGATGAAAAATACTGAAATTGTATAATGTATAAGTACTTAGGTCATGCAGCCCATGAAACTACCCCGGCGTTTTTAGTTTATTTATTATATAATAAAAGAGAAAATTAATTGTATCTGTTTTAAAATTATATTATTAGTTTATTTTATTTACAATAATTATATAATAATTTATATTAGATACATAATTTGGTTTCTTGGGAGTGAGAAATAGAGGATAGTTTAAATATATTAACGCAGTCAATTATCGATTTAAACCACTTCTAGAATTTATAATAATTTTTATTAATTGTGTTCTAATTGTGCTAAGTTAGCCTCTAAAACCTAAGCCATAATCTTATCATATTGTTTATGAGATTGGGAGTCGATGACATATCATTTAATGGAATATTAATAATAAGGCTAATAATAATAAGGCTATATGATTGCTATAAGAAACTTAATAACATTTCCTTAATAGAATTTGGGATACTCGTATTTGAGTGGGGTCAACGTAATGTTCATTTTTGATTCTGTTAACATTAGTTTAAATTCAATATATCTATTTTAGATACAAATATGTGTAAATCGTTAATTAATTACTTGTAACCTGGCTTTATTTACTGGATAAATGTATTTCGATTCCAGATGCATTTCCAAATCAGTACATTGTTACATTCCCGCCATTGATTGTAAGAGTAATACGCTATCTCTCTAGCTAACTATAGTTGAGCTTATCTAATTCATGATATATATATGTTGAACAATTCCTTTACTGGAACAATACTATTTAAATGTATCTATAGTTGCTATACTGTACATGTTAATTCGATAATCATATACTGATTTTAGTATGCGCATGTCTGTATTATTGTTATATACATTTTGATTTTTACCTGAGAATACTATAAATATCGTAAAAATGTCAATATTATGCAAATATTTAACATTAATAACATTATGTATATTAGAGATCCGAGCTACAAATTATTCTTGTTAGTATAAACTTTGTATATTACACATAGTATATCAACAGGTATATATTCATATATATTTAAATCCGTTTCAAAATGAAATTATAATTGATATTAATTAAGGTAATCCAATATTATTTTCCAGGTATATATATTTTTAAAATTATATTATTATTAAGGTAGTACGATATTATAATAACTATTTATTTTCGTTATGTTAATGCATTATAATACATAAGTACTATAAATGAAGAGTACACTGCATATGATTTATATATTATATTTTAGTTATTATATTTTAAATTTAAAAAATATTCTTTAAAACATTTAAACATTTAAAATTATTTATTAATTAAAATATTATGTAACACTATAAATAATATATATAATATAATTATAGAAGTGGACTGTATTATGTAAGTGATACAGTACTATACAGTATATAGCAGAATTAATTAATTATCATATTAAGTAGTGATAGTATAATTACAGATTAGTATATATTAGTAGTCTACGAATATATCTTAGATATAGAAGGAGTAAACTCGTTTACTCCTTATTATCTGCTATATGGTTCATATTAAAATTAAATATGTAAAAATTAAAAAATTAAAATTGGCGCATTAATTTATTTAATACACCCTTCATGTGAAATAGTGAAACTTGTTTCTATTGAATATTTGTAAATACGTTTATTATAAACGTATGCTGTTTTAATAGAATCTTGTTGATATATAATATACATAATATATATAGTTATAATCTATAGAAGTACTTTCGCGACTATTAGAAATGTAGGTGGAATCTGTAAATATAGGTTTAGCTTACAGATGATATATCTTTTTAGACTCATGTTAAGTATCCTGCTATATATTACATTATATCTATTTGTATTCTTATAGTGAATTTATTTTTATCAAATATATATTTAAGGATTTGAATACTTGACTAAATGTTTCTTTTTGAAATCTTGAATATCTGTTATCTAATATACAATAGTTCATATAATTAATGTCGTGGCAAACTTATATAATGTATGATATTTATTAATGAGGAATGTTTATTATTATCTACTTATTTAGTAATAACTGTATCTAACGCGACAAGTTTTTTAGAAGTTAAAAAGTATTTGTTTACAAAAATCAATCTGTTTCGATACCTAAAGATTATTAATTTGATAGAAAAACTGATAGGTTATTATGTATATTATTATATATATATTATATAGCGATATTATGTAGTATATATTGGATATCATTTTATGAAATGATCAATAATAATGTATTTACTAAAAAAAGATATATTTGATACACGCAGTTTATGATTTGTTAATTCTATTGTTCACATTTGCCAATCTGTGATATTCACTGAACTCTATATTAATTACACTTAATAACATATTTGTATATAATCTGGATTTTTTTCAGGGCTATAGATTTTTCAGATTGAACCTTCTAGGACTAGGTTTCTTGTATATAGTATATCAGATCTGTACAATGATACAATTAAATGAGCCAATAGAAACTTAAATCTACTCAATTCATATAGGATAAACTAATCACGTCATTAATTAGAATTTAAGGAATTCGCAGTTATATTTTGTGTTTGTCATGCATTTATATGATAACATTATTCTTATCACTAAATAAATTCTAAGCATTAAAATATAATGTAATTAATATACACTTGCAAAAGTAGGCCCCATAGTAAACTTATTTTAATTCATCTGACGAATTGTATTATTTTTCATTATATTCTGAAAACATAATATGTTAAAGAAACATGGAAAGTAATTTTTGAGATAATTAATCTTTATCGCTAAAATAAAATTGAAGTATTCAATATATTCTTATTTTTAATTAAAAAAATAATATTAGATAATTACACAATAATCCAAAGGTGTGTTTGGATCCAATGTAGTTTTCTTTACAATGATTCTAACTGGTAATTCTTATATCTAATGATATTTTATACGAGGAATACATTTTATTATTTAGATGAACTATAGTTATAGTTTGTCTATCTAAATGTAGTTAATACTTCTGCCGGTATGATATCTTTATATTTATCGCTGTATATTCTTCTATGTCTCTGAACTATATTTATAACATTTAGATATATATAAGTAAAAAAAGCAGTTCGATTAACATTTAAAATACCTTGACAAAAACTTTATTTAACATTGATATAATAATGATATTTAATTTATGTAATTTTTTTTATATTAATTCACATTTTAATTTTGTTGTATATGCATATCATTTTTTTTTATCTACGTATGCAGATTTATATTTTAAATGAATGAATTCTGTATACACTAATCATAGTTTTTATAGTATCATATAAACAAATATAGATATTAAGTATTTTAATTTACATTAATGATCTTTTTAACACATTTTTCCAACTTTAACTCATTAATACACCTCTATTGTACACGTAATTGAACTTGAAACCATTATGCACATCTGCACACACCTACACCTACACACACCTACACCTAAACTACTAACCACCTGTCACACACCTACACACCTAACCACATATTAAATATTTGTGTTTGTCAATAAATACAACTTGCACTTCCACCCCATATTATATATCTAACTTATCATATATTTAACTCTTCTGACATCCTGTCATCCCCATTCACTTTCCCTTCCCTTACCCAAAACATTCCTCAAGTTGAGAATCTGATGCTGACCAGTGGATCTAACACGACGTTTACGTTCGTCGGCGTTTACAAGATCGGCGTTGGTTTGCGAGTGGTCACTTATCTCGACTACCCGTCGATTGACGATAGCAGCGAAGTGACCTCCGTCGGCTCGCTGGACGACGGCGTCCAGCTTAAGCAAAACACCGCCACCGCCACCTACAACCTGCGACTGAACGCCACCAACCACGACACCTACGGAGTCTGTATCTTCACGACGAAATCTCCGCTGGACAGAACTTGCGCAATCATTGCCACTATTGGTTCGCATCTTATCGAGACGACCTCAGTGAGCTCCGCTTTCCCGTCTTCTTCCGTCGTAACCTGCTCCACTTCGTCTGCTCCCATCCCCGCATCAACGTTCCCTCATCGACAGCCCCTCGTACTCGTAGAGCCCCTTCGACGCCCCCTCCTCGCCCCACCTCGACATCCCCTCATACTCCTAGCTCCACCTCATCATCTCCTCCTACTCGCAGACCCACCTCAACAGCCCCTCCTTGCCCCACCTCGACATCCCCTCATACTCCTAGCTCCACCTCATCATCCCCTCCTACTCACAGACCCACCTCAACAGCCCCTCCTTGCCCCACCTCGACATCCCCTCATACTCCTAGCTCCACCTCATCATCCCCTCCTACTCGCAGACCCACCTCAACAGCCCCTCCTTGCCCCACCTCGACATCCCCTCATACTCCTAGCTCCACCTCATCATCCCCTCCTACTCACAGACCCACCTCAACAGCCCCTCCTTGCCCCACCTCGACATCCCCTCATACTCCTAGCTCCACCTCATCATCCCCTCCTACTCGCAGACCCACCTCAACAGCCCCTCCTTGCACCACCTCGACATCCCCTCCTACTCCTAGCTCCACCTCATCATCCCCTCCTACTCACAGACCCACCTCAACAGCCCCTCCTTGCCCCTCCTTGCCCCACCTCGACATCCCCTCATACTCCTAGCTCCACCTCATCATCCCCTCCTACTCACAGACCCACCTCAACAGCCCCTCCTTGCCCCTCCTTGCCCCACCTCGACATCCCCTCATACTCCTAGCTCCACCTCATCATCCTCTCATACTCATAGACCCACTTAAACATCTTCTCATGCTCCTAGCGTCATCTCAATATCCCATCCTACTCCTAGCCCCACCTCACGATCCCCTCTTACTCCTCGCCCCTCCTCGACATCTCCTAATACTCCTAGCCCCTTCTCGACATCTCCTCATACTCCTACCCCCACCTCAAGATCCCCTCCACTCCTAACCTCACATCATCATCCCCCCATCAGAGAGCTTGAAGTGTGTCACCAATTCCGAATCCTCCTCCGAATACCTTTTCACAATTGGAAACATTGTGAGAATCTCTTGTTCTCTCAACTATACCGGCCTGAATATTCCTTCGGTTTCGTTTTCGGGTTCCAATTCCCTCCCCAACGTAACCAGCCGCCAGCCGCTGGTTTCCGTGCTCGTAAGTTTCGTGTCCTTGCTACATATTCGCGTCTCCTCTACACCGCCAACAATTCGTACATCGGCCTACATCCGTCTTAGGAATTTGTGGCGACTTCGCGGTCTGCGAAGCAGATGCTAATCGATACGAAGATGACAAATGAACTCCTGGAAAAGAGAAATTACAACTATTTCTTCAGAAAGAAAGGCCTCGTAAAAAACATCCCAAGAATAGTTGACAACGCTCTTGGGTCCACTTTCAAAAGATCCGTTTCCATGGACCTTAGCTACCAAGGTTACCGAATGTTTTGCTTGATCTCATTTGATTTTCCACACCTCCATCTACACTCCATCCTCGAACTACTAAATATTTGTAACGGTGCGACCTTCAAACGACCTCCAGTAGTCTAAGACTTTTCTAAAGTAGTCTAAAAATTATTCTTAAGTAGTCTAAGACTGTCTAAGTTTAATTCAGGGGAATACAACATATAATTTCTCAACTATTGCGTAGTATAATCTAGATTCTATAGAATAACTGACGATTGTAATGGTAAGAATGATTTATAGCTTTAAAAAGATTATATTGTCGTAACTCGCGTGTGAAATCTCTCGGTTGTCTGTATCTTAGGACTTCTGCTTATAGAATAATGTTTCACTTAATGTTAGATTCTGTTAACTTACATAATACTACTGAACTAAAAGGAAACACCCGTAAACTAAGGTTGCATAATATTCCCTTCGCTCTTATATAGATATCTGTATATTGTATATTTACCTTTAGTCTATTGTTTATTTACCTTTAGTCTATTGTTTATTTACCTTTAGTCTATTGTATATTTACCTTTAGTCTATTGTTTATTTACCTTTAGTCTATTGTTTATTTACCTTTAGTCTATTGTTTATTTACTTTAGTCTATTGTTTATTTACCTTTAGTCTATTGTTTATTTACCTTTAGTCTATTGTTTATTTAACTTTAGTCTATTGTTTATTTACCTTTAGTCTATTGTTTATTTACCTTTAGTCTATTGTTTATTTAACTTTAGTCTATTGTTTATTTACCTTTAGTCTATTGTTTATTTAACTTTAGTCTATTGTTTATTTACCTTTAGTCTATTGTTTATTTACCTTTAGTCTATTGTTTATTTACCTTTAGTCTATTGTTTATTTACCTTTAGTCTATTGTTTATTTAACTTTAGTCTATTGTTTATTTACCTTTAGTCTATTGTTTATTTACCTTTAGTCTATTGTTTATTTACCTTTAGTCTATTGTTTATTTACCTTTAGTCTATTGTTTATTTAACTTTAGTCTATTGTTTATTTAACTTTAGTCTATTGTTTATTTACCTTTAGTCTATTGTTTATTTACCTTTAGTCTATTGTTTATTTACCTTTAGTCTATTGTTTATTTAACTTTAGTCTATTGTTTATTTAACTTTAGTCTATTGTTTATTTACCTTTAGTCTATTGTTTATTTACCTTTAGTCTATTGTTTATTTACCTTTAGTCTATTGTTTATTTAACTTTAGTCTATTGTTTATTTACCTTTAGTCTATTGTTTATTTAACTTTAGTCTATTGTTTATTTACCTTTAGTCTATTGTTTATTTACCTTTAGTCTATTGTTTATTTAACTTTAGTCTATTGTTTATTTACCTTTAGTCTATTGTTTATTTACCTTTAGTCTATTGTTTATTTAACTTTAGTCTATTGTTTATTTACCTTTAGTCTATTGTTTATTTAACTTTAGTCTATTGTTTATTTACCTTTAGTCTATTGTTTATTTACCTTTAGTCTATTGTTTATTTACCTTTAGTCTATTGTTTATTTACCTTTAGTCTATTGTTTATTTACCTTTAATCTATTGTTTATTTACCTTTAATATATTGTTTATTTACCTTTAATCTATTGTTTATTTACCTTTAGTCTATTGTTTATTTGCCTTTAATCTATTGTTTATTTACCTTTAGTCTATTGTTTATTTACCTTTAGTCTATTGTTTATTTACCTTTAGTCTATTGTTTATTTACCTTTAATCTATTGTTTATTTACCTTTAATCTATTGTTTATTTACCTTTAGTCTATTGTTTATTTGCCTTTAATCTATTGTTTATTTACCTTTAGTCTATTGTTTATTTAACTTTAGTCTATTGTTTATTTACCTTTAGTCTATTGTTTATTTAACTTTAATCTATTGTTTATTTACCTTTAATCTATTGTTTATTTAACTTTAGTCTATTGTTTATTTACCTTTAATCTATTGTTTATTTACCTTTAATCTATTGTTTATTTAACTTTAGTCTATTGTTTATTTACCTTTAGACTATTGTTTATTTACTTTAGTCTTTTGTTTATTTACCTTTAGTCTATTGTTTATTTACTTTAGTCTTTTGTTTATTTACTTTAGTCTATTGTTTATTTACCTTTAGTCTATTGTTTATTTACCTTTAGTCTATTGTTTATTTACCTTTAATCTATTGTTTACCTTTTACAATTAGAAATGTGTAATACAGTTACGTGGTTCAAATCACGATAATATCTGGCAAGTTACAATTGTTCCATTATCCTCGATCTCTCCACACCGTTTCGACCACTTACTCCACCAGCACTCCTTCAAACCTCTCTATCGTCAAATCCATTAGCTCGCAACAAATCTCAGCAACAATGACCCTTCATCTTTTAGAGAAAGCCTTCATTGTCCAAAAAGTTTATAACTCCGTTTACTATGTCGGACAGAAGATTGAAATTGAGGTAATCGGTATACCAGCTCCAATTATTATCTGGAAAGATTTGATTACGCACAGGTAAGTATTAACTACTCATATTAGAAAGTATCTACTACCCTTCACAACCCTACCCTCAACTTCCCCTAGTCTCTTACATACTCATTACCATCACATTACATTAACCCATCCCCTTCGCATCCCTACCCTTCACAACCCTACACTTCACAACCCTACCCTTAACTTCCCCTAATCTCTTACATACTCATTACCATCACATTACATTAACCCATCCCCTTCACAACCCTACCCTTAACTTCCCCTACCCTTAACTTCCCCTAGTGTCTTACATACTCATTACCATCACATTACATTAACCCATCCCCTTCACAACCCTACCCTTAACTTCCCCTACCCTTAACTTCCCCTAGTGTCTTACATACTCATTACCATCACATTACATTAACCCATCCCCTTCACAACCCTACCCTTAACTTCCCCTACCCTTAACTTCCCCTAGTGTCTTACATACTCATTACCATCACATTACATGAACCCATCCCCTTCACAACCCTACCCTTAACTTCCCCTACCCTTAACTTCCCCTAGTGTCTTACATACTCATTACCATCACATTACATGAACCCATCCCCTTCGCATCCCTACCCTTCACAACCCTACCCTTAACTTCCCCTACCCTTAACTTCCCCTAGTGTCTTACATACTCATTACCATCACATTACATGAACCCATCCCCTTCGCATCCCTACCCTTCACAACCCTACCCTTAACTTCCCCTACCCTTAACTTCCCCTAGTGTCTTACATACTCATTACCATCACATTACATGAACCCATCCCCTTCGCATCCCTACCCTTCACAACCCTACCCTTAACTTCCCCTACCCTTAACTTCCCCTAGTGTCTTACATACTCATTACCATCACATTACATTAACCTATCCCCTTCGCTACTACCCCTACATCAATCCCCAGTAACCCTGTGTATGGCAAACAATTGCTGATATCAAAGATCGATTCGTCTCCTGATCGTAAGTTTATCGTAACGGCTTGCAACACTCTCACCGTGTCTCAGCAATCCCGTCAATTCTGTTCCAACCTGACGTTGAGTTTCAGCGTCGCCCCAGGTAGGCATTCGGTCTCACGTGACCCCTATCGTGACCCCTATCGTGCCGCTATCTCGGCCCCTCGCCCCCCCCCCTCCAACTCTTCGCATGAAGTAGACTCGCGTACGCTTCCTAATCTCTAGATAAAGTTATCTTCTCGTGCGCTCGACATCTTTTACGACGACATTTGCAGATTATATTATTCGAGGTATTAAGAAGACGAAATTGCAATATCCGCTTAATAACTCATTGATTCTTTATCTCCACCCCACGCTAGCCCTATAATGCTCCACTATGGCATTACCCTACTATCTCCACTTTTCTTAGTCCACTCCATTCTTGCTTGAACATCGGCCCCGCGTGACCTCGACCTTCGGCCCCATTTTCGTTTATCTCTAGCTACGTTTTCGCCTCTTCAGCCACGAAAACACCAATGATATCGACTGCGACTTCTCAACCGGAGATTACCCGAGCGAATAGAACTCCTCCTGAAGGTTTAAAAACACCGCCCCCAGTGCACGACCCCCGTAATCCAGGCATGCTTTTGATCCAGGCATGACCAACATATGCTTTAGCTCTATTTCAACTTTAGTCTGGTTTTCAGTGTTTTATCTCCAACCATCTTTTTATCTTATTTCAAATATAACATTCGATATGCGGACTTCCGCAATTTCAACTTATTAAAGGCTGGTCGTAAAACGAATGTAAATTGTTATCTGCATAAATAGCTGTTTTTTTCATGTATTTGCATGCACGATAATTATTAACAATACTCACTCGGCCGAGGCTTGACCACTAGTCTGGTCTTCTACGACAACTGCTATTGAAGTGAGTCTTTAGTTTACACTCGAGCTACTCCGGCGATTACACCGAGTACTCCGAGTTGCCCTATCCCCCCACTCCCCCCACTCCCCCCACTCCCCCCGTACCGGGATAACCCAAACCCTATTAATAACTCGTTGCCGTGGTAATTTCATTAACTGTAAACTTATTCTTTATAACTGAATTCTCTTCATTTTATCAGATATTCGCAAACATTGTTTGTGTTCTAACAATGGGGTCAGTTAGTGGTCATCTTTAATTATCTATTCACATATTCAGTTAATTGTCGTCTTCAATTGCCTATTCATATCAATGCGGCATTTATATTAGCTATATGAGTTATTTCAGATGTCATATCGTTTGTATCATTATAATACACACTTACCCACAAACACACACACATAAACATACATACACACACACCCTCATACACACACATGCACACATGTATACATACACACATACATGCACACACACAAACATGCACACATACACACACTCATACACACAAATACACACACATAAATATATCCATACATACATACACATATACACACAAACAAATTAGGAAATGAACAACACTTAAACAACACTTAAACAACAATAGATAACTGTGCAAGTCTGACCTTACCATACTTACACTTCCAATTACTCTATTTAAATACCCTAAAAAAGATTGACCCTAATAACTTCTTATAAATGGAATCGACTTCCTAAACTATTATTGTCTCCCACCAAATAATAATTAACTTTAGCTACAAATCTTTTTACGTTTGTGAAATTAATATCCAGGATTCTTATTATTCACATAATCTGCATATATTCACATACACACATATATACATACACACATACACACACACATACACACATACACACACACACACACACACACACATACACACATATATACTAATATATACTAATACATATTATGTATGTCTGACATAGTATTTAGGTTTACATCTTCAATTCAGTGTTCATCTTCTTCATCTTGCTTATGGACAATAATACTATCATCCCCTCTGTATCATATAAACAAAGCGCTTGAGTTATATCTATTGTATTGATTTACCATTAAATCTATCTATTGTGTCTAATGCACCCCGAATACAAATACTTTACTTGAATTATAATCCTCATTGATTGATTACTGGTTATTATTCAGTATTTACTCCTCTAGATTATAGTACAGTCCTATATATTGTACTCTATATGTCATACTCTATTTATCATACCCTACATGTCATACTCTACATATCATACTCTACGTATCATACTCTACATATCATATTCTACATATAATACTCTACGTATCATACACTACAAGTCATACTCTACATATCGTACTCTACATATCGTACTCTACATGTCATACTCTACTTATCATACCCTACATGTCATACTCTACATATCATACTCTACATATTACACTCTACATATCATACTCTACTTGTCATACTCTATATATCATACTCTACATATTACACTCTACATATCATACTCTACATATCATACTCTACAAGTCATGCTCTACATATCATACCCTACATGTCATACTATACATATCATACTCTACATATTACACACTAAATATCATACTCTACATGTCATACTCTACATATCATACTCTACATAGCATACTATACATATTACACTCTACCTATCATACTCTACATATTACACTCTACATATCATACTCTACTTGTCATACTATACATATCATACTCTACATGTCATACTCTACTTATACTCTACATGTCATAATCTACATAGCATACTCTACATATCATACTATACATGTTATACTCTACTTATCATACCCTACATGGCATACTCTACATATCATACTCTACATATTACACTCTACATATCATACTCTACTTGTCATACTCTACATATCATACTCTACATATTACACTCTACATATCATACTCTACATATCATACTCTACAAGTCATGCTCTACATATCATACCTTACATGTCATACTCTACATATCATACTCTACATGTCATATTCTACTTGTCATACTCTACATGTCATACTCTACTTATCATACTCTACATACCATACTCTACATATCATACTCTACATGTCATACTCTACTTGTCATACTCTACATGTCATACTCTACTTATCATAATCTACATGTCATACTCTACATATCATACTCTACATATCATACTATACATATTATACTCTACATATTATACTCTATATATCATACTCTACATATAATATTCTACATATCATACTCTACATGTCATACTCTACTTATCATACTCTACATGTCATACTCTACATATCATACTCTACATATCATACTCTACATATCATACTCTACACATCATACTCTACATTCATAAGGTATACAGATTAATAACATTATTACATAATGTAAGATCTCGTCTAAATCAGTATAAATGTAATCCACAAAGAATGATAATTTGCTTTGTTCCTATTTCCTAATTATATATGTACTATAATTAATACACACACTCACACACTCACACATTAACACACTCATACTCACACTCATATTACATATTCATATAATTAAGAGCACTACAAATTTACATATCGACTTTAATCTCCATATTGTATATCTTTGAAAAGACTATATTTTTGTACATTATCACAACCAGTATTTATTTACAAGATTGACCTTAATTGAGGTCAAGTAATGAATTTATTATTTAAACTATATGTCCTGAAACAGGATTTGATGAAACATTAAATAATCAATTCACAGTAAATCCAGGATGAGCCCATGGGTAAAGTGATATAACTGCATTATAATATATATATATATATAATAGTAATCTAATCTGGATTCAGTAAGCTATTTGATATGGATACATTTTAAATTCTATTGGATTTAATATTCAACATCATCATTATCAATATCAAATATTAATAATTTACATTAATAAATTATTAGTGTGTTAAAATCTTATTGTTATTTTTGAATTTAAGTTACCTACAGTAACTGTAATTTCAATAATGACTCATGATAATAAATAAAACTAATACAAAAGAATAGTTTTTATTACAGATATATTAAGATATAGGCATAATTTGAATTTTTTGTGGGTAATGACGTCATACCAATAAGTATTATTTAGTTGAAACAATTAAATAGCATAATCATATTTATTATATATATAAAGCCTCATATAACAATAGCTGTGATATTTTACATCATATTTTAGAAGATGTGTATTACAAATATACTAATAAATACAGTGTACTATATATAATATATATTATTAATGCTATATTATATGTATATATTATTTACTTACTTTAGGAATTAATATTCAATTTATATAATTGTATATTATTATTTTTAGATTATAGCAAAGAATACATTACTAAAGTTTTTGTGTTAAAAAAAAGTTCCCAGTATATAAAAAAGTAGTACTTAATATATTTAGTTACGCTGTGACTTGTAACCTTGTATCACAATACAAGAGATTGGATATATCATTTTTAAATAAGATTTATATCCAGATTCTAAAATTGATGCAGTTTGTTTACATAATATTTATAAAAATGTAATATAGATATTAATAAAAAGTGAACTTTCGTTATACTTTATCCAGAATGATATGTATTGCTATGTATTGCTATGTATATTTATGTTGCGTATAAAATACTATCACTTGTGCCTTAAATTAATTTATTCTCTTCTATTTTACTGAAATATTATCTTTGATAGAAATCTAAGTTTTTTAAATATTTAGTTTTTATTTTGATATTGACATTGAATTTCCTCGATAAATCTACTAGAAGTATACATTACGAGTACTCCACGTGATTACATTACTCTTATAAGTACTCATTTAGTGTGCATGTACATTTCATTTCATTTTCGTTTGCAATAATATATCGATACGATTTATTTGAACTTTCACTTGCGGTAATAACACAAACTCTGGTCACTCAGATAAAACAATTGACTCCAAATCAAAAACGGGTCTCATCATCGGAATAGTGTTGGGACTACTGGCCCTAATTGTGGTCATTGTATTGATTGTCTACTTCTGTAGAAGTTAGTAATACGTGCAGAGGCGCGTAGTTTGTTTAGGGTAGGGTAGTAGTTAGTGTAGGGTAGAGTAGTAGTTAGTGTAGGGTAGGTTAGTAGTTAGTGTAGGCTAGAGTAGTAGTTAATATAGTATTGGGTAGTAGTTAATATAGTACAGGGTAGTAGTTAATATAGTACAGGGTAGTAGTTAGCGTATGGTATGGTAGTAATTAGTATAGGGTAGGATAGTAGTTAGTGTAGGCTAGAGTAGTAGTTAATATAGTACAGGGTAGTAGTTAGCGTATGGTATGGTAGTAATTAGTGTAGGGTAGGTTAGTAGTTAGTGTAGGCTAGAGTAGTAGTTAATATAGTATAGGGTAGTAGTTAATATAGTACAGGGTAGTAGTTAATATAGTACAGGGTAGTAGTTAGCGTATGGTATGGTAGTAATTAGTATAGGGTAGGATAGTAGTTAGTGTAGGCTAGAGTAGTAGTTAATATAATACAGGGTAGTTGTTAGTGTAGGGTATGGTAGTAATTAATGTAGGGTAGGTTAGTAGTTAGTGTAGGCTAAAGTAGTAGTTAATATAGTACAGGTTAGTAGTTAGTGTAGGGTATGGTAGTAATTAATGTAGGGTAGGTTAGTAGTTAGTGTAGGCTAAAGTAGTAGTTAATATAGTACAGGGTAGTAGTTAGTGTATGGTATGGTAGTAATTAGTGTAGGGTATGATAGTAGTTAGTGTAGGCTAGAGTAGTAGTTAATATAGTACAGGGTAGTAGTTAGTGTATGGTATGGTAGTAATTAGTGTAGGGTATGATAGTAGTTAGTGTAGGCTAGAGTAGTAGTTAATATAGTATAGGGTAGTAGTTAATATAGTACAGGGTAGTAGTTAATATAGTACAGGGTAGTAGTTAGCGTATGGTATTGTAGTAATTAGTATAGGGTAGGATAGTAGTTAGTGTAGGCTAGAGTAGTAGTTAATATAATACAGGGTAGTTGTTAGTGTAGGGTATGGTAGTAATTAATGTAGGGTAGGTTAGTAGTTAGTGTAGGCTAGAGTAGTAGTTAATATAGTACAGGTTAGTAGTTAGTGTAGGGTATGGTAGTAATTAATGTAGGGTAGGTTAGTAGTTAGTGTAGGCTAAAGTAGTAGTTAATATAGTACAGGGTAGTAGTTAGTGTATGGTATGGTAGTAATTAGTGTAGGGTATGATAGTAGTTAGTGTAGGCTAGAGTAGTAGTTAATATAGTACAGGGTAGTAGTGTAGAGTATGGTATTAGTTAGTGTAGGGTAGGATAGTAGTTAGTGTAGGCTAGAGTAGTAGTTAATATAGTACAGGGTAGTAGTGTAGAGTATGGTATTAGTTAGTGTAGGGTAGGATAGTAGTTAGTGTAGGCTAGGGTAGTAGTTAATATAGTACAGGGTAGTAGTTAGTGTAGGGTATAGCAGTAATTAGTGTAGGGTATGATAGTAGTTAGTGTAGGCTAGAGTAGTAGTTAATATAGTACAGGGTAGTAGTTAGTGTAGGGTATGGTAGTAATTAGTGTAGGGTATGTTAGTAGTTAGTGTAGGCTAAAGTAGTAGTTAATATAGTACAGGGTAGTAGTTAGTGTATGGTATGGTAGTAATTAGTGTAGGGTATGATAGTAGTTAGTGTAGGCTAGAGTAGTAGTTAATATAGTACAGGGTAGTAGTGTAGAGTATGGTATTAGTTAGTGTAGGGTAGGATAGTAGTTAGTGTAGGCTAGGGTAGTAGTTAATATAGTACAGGGTAGTAGTTAGTGTAGGGTATGGTATTAGTTAGTGTAGGGTAGGATAGTAGTTAGTGTAGGCTAGAGTAGTAGTTAATATAGTACAGGGTAGTAGTGTAGGGTATGGTATTAGTTAGTGTAGGGTATGATAGTAGTTAGTGTAGGCTAGGGTAGTAGTTAATATAGTACAGGGTAGTAGTTAGTGTAGGGTATGGTATTAGTTAGTGTAGGGTAGGATAGTAGTTAGTGTAGGCTAGGGTAGTAGTTAATATAGTACAGGGTAGTAGTTAGTAATTAATGTATGGAAG
The DNA here is from genome assembly GCA_964035775.1 of Osedax frankpressi. Taxonomy (NCBI): domain Eukaryota; kingdom Metazoa; phylum Annelida; class Polychaeta; order Sabellida; family Siboglinidae; genus Osedax; species Osedax frankpressi. Next base: position 36,015,345 of record OZ038314.1, on the reverse strand, counting down.
GATAGTAGTTTGAATAGAACCGAGTATAATTGCTAATTAATATACTAATGGTTTAGCAAATCAGTTTTAATTAGAATCACTTAATATTTATATTTAGTAGTTTCAGTTAGTTGGATGGATAGATAAGGATATACTTTTCGAAGGAATATAAATAAAATATACACAAATTATATAAATCACTTTTAATTGATAGTAGATCTACATTATCTCTGTTAAATATCAGATAATTGCTGCTATGATGATTAGCTATATTGTATTGAATAACTGTTAACATTGTTTGTTTATTTGACATACTTTACGATATTACCAAAGTTAATCCAGAAGTCCAGTATAAAGTAGTGTAGTGTAGTGTAGTATAGTATAGTGTAGTGTAGTGTAAGGTAGTGTAGTGTGGTGTAGTGTAGTATAGTATAGTGTAGTGTAGTGTAAGGTAGTGTAGTATGGTGTGGTGTAGTGGAGTGTAGTGTAAAGTAGTATAGTGTAGTATAGTGTAGTGTGGTGTAAGGTAGTGTAGTGTAGTGTAGTGTAGTGTAGTGTAGTGTAGTGTAGTGTAGTGTAGTGTAGTGTGGTGTAGTGTGGTGTAGTGTAGTGTAGTGTAGTGTAGTGTGGTGTAGTGTAGTGTGGTGTAGTGTGGTGTAGTGTAGTGTAGTGTAGTGTGGTGTAGTGTGGTGTAGTGTAGTGTGGTGTAGTATAGTGTAGTGTAGTGTAGTGTAGTGTAGTGTAGTGTAGTGTAAGGTAGTGTAGTGTGGTGTGGTGTAGTGGAGTGTATTGTAGTGTAGTGTAAAGTAGTATAGTGTAGTGTAGTGTAGTATAGTGTGGTGTAAGGTAGTGTAGTGTAGTGTAGTGTAGTGTAAGGTAGTGTAGTGTAGTGTAGTGTAGTGTAGTGTAGTGTAGTGTAGTGTAGTGTAGTGTAGTGTAGTGTAGTGTAGTGTAGTGTAAGGTAGTGTAGTGTAGTGTAGTGTAGTGTAGTGTGGTGTAGTGTAGTGTAGTGTGGTGTAAGGTAGTGTAGTGTAGTGTAGTGTAGTGTAGTGTAGTGTGGTGTGGTGTAGTGTGGTGTAGTGTAGTGTAGTGTAGTGTAGTGTAGTGTAGTGTAGTGTAGTGTGGTGTAGTGTGGTGTAGTGTAGTATAGTGTAGTGTGGTGTAAGGTAGTGTGGTGTAGTGTAGTGTGGTGTAGTGTGGTGTAGTGTAGTGTAGTGTGGTGTAGTGTGGTGTAGTGTAGTGTAGTGTAGTGTAGTGTAGTGTGGTGTAGTGTAGTGTAGTGTAGTGTAGTGTGGTGTAGTGTGGTGTAGTGTAGTGTAGTGTAGTGTAGTGTAGTGTAGTGTGGTGTAGTGTAGTGTAGTGTAGTGTAGTGTAGTGTGGTGTAGTGTAGTGTAGTGTAGTGAGTGTAGTGTAGTGTAGTGTGGTGTAGTGTGGTGTAGTGTAGTGTGGTGTAGTGTGGTGTAGTGTAGTGTAGTGTAGTGTAGTGTAGTGTAGTGTAGTGTGGTGTGGTGTGGTGTAGTGTAGTGTAGTGTAGTGAGTGTAGTGTAGTGTAGTGTAGTGTAGTGTAGTGCAGTGAGTGTAGTGAGTGTAGTGTAGTGTAGTGTAGTGTAGTGTAGTGTGGTGTAGTGTGGTGTAGTGTAGTGTAGTGTAGTGTAGTGTAGTGTGGTGTAGTGTAGTGTAGTGTGGTGTAGTGTGGTGTAGTGTAGTGTGGTGTAGTGTGGTGTAGTGTAGTGTAGTGTAGTGTAGTGTAGTGTAGTGTGGTGTAGTGTAGTGTAGTGTAGTGTAGTGTAGTGTGGTGTAGTGTAGTGTAGTGTAGTGAGTGTAGTGAGTGTAGTGTAGTGTAGTGTGGTGTAGTGTGGTGTAGTGTAGTGTGGTGTAGTGTGGTGTAGTGTAGTGTAGTGTAGTGTAGTGTGGTGTAGTGTAGTGTAGTGTAGTGTGGTGTAGTGTAGTGTAAGGTAGTGTAGTGTGGTGTAGTGTGGTGTAGTGTAGTGTGGTGTGGTGTAGTGTAGTGTAGTGTAGTGTAGTGTGTAGTGTAGTATAGTGTAGTGTAGTGTGTGGTGTAGTGTGGTGTAGTGTAGTGTGGTGTAGTGTGGTGTAATGTAGTGTGGTGTAGTGTGGTGTAGTGTAGTGAATAGTGTGGTGTAGTGTAGTGTTGTTAAATAATCTATTCTTTTTAAAGGAAATGCATCTAAGAAGATTCCAGAAAGTAGAGATGAAATGGATGATCATATACAAAAGTTTGTTCAAACTACACAATACTTGAACAAAGTATAATTAATCAGAACTATTATACTTAATACTGGTATTCACAATAGTATCCATATTAGTATCTAGTATCTACTAGATACTAGATACTATCTAGTATCTAGTATCTAGTTACAATAATACATTCTATTTCTAAGTTTCACTTTCATCTGCACTTTTCCTATTAACTTTACTTTCATCTCCTCAGAGTGAAACCAAATGATGAAGATTTATAGTTAGTCTATAATTTCCACGTTAAGTTTGTTTTTCTTAATCAATAATCACAATTATCAATTGTTGTGACACTACAATGTAAAACCACAACTTGGGGTTGAAATCTCTTTCTTAACGTGGCCAGTCATTTAATTATTTAATCAATGTAATTATGTGTAATATCGTGTGATTATTGAATTCATCGTTATTAAACACTTTCTCTACTTTATCTCTGCTAAGCTGAACAATATAACTCCAAATAATGCTCACGTCAGAATTTCATAAATATTACTTCATTATATAATAGTAACTACTATTTTTATTTACAGCATTCAAAATAACGTTGGTACAATGCACGATTAGTAATAGATAAGTACTTTAAAGAGTACATTAACAAATACGTACTATATTAACAAACTACTTATAATTTACATATGAACTTTATTGTTAAAAGCAGATTTTATTTAAAATTTATTTGATAGCATTCATATTAAATTTCCGGTATTAAATTTCGGTAAACGAGAATTTCAGACAATATTTATGCGTCCAGGCCTATGACTCGTCTATGAATAGCCAACCAACGACTCTAGAAGATGTTACAGGAGCCGACGACCATTTGCACACCATTGACGACGTGCCGAGGTCGAGAAGACCACTTAAAGTCTTTGAACCAGAAAACCAAGGTTATCATTAATTAGACAGTTATATAACCTCATTTCCTTTGCGACCAATAGATATTGCTATTGATATGTACGTTGTTTCAATGATTATTAATGAGATAGGTGCATAAAATGTAATCAATTATTTTTAAAAAGGGTCAATTATATTTTTAATATAAATAAAACATACAATTTATTAAAATAAATTATATTTATAAATGTCTATAAATTATAAAATTAATTTAGGTTAATAATTTATTTGTAATAATTACTTTTGATTTAAAATAGTAATAGGGCATTCATCGCCATTCTAAAAATCAGTTTTGCTACTTTTGTATACGAATTGTATAAAAATTGAGAAATAAACTATTTCATATGTCTACTAGGAAACACATATCTGATAATTTACCAATTCAGGAAGAGTTTAAAGTTTCACAATTTATTATTATTTTTTAACAATATATTTAAAAAATAGGTTTATATCTAAAAAGAATATCGGTGTGTAAATTTTTCATAAAATAAAAAAAGAATGATTCAAATAACAAATATTATTTTGATTTAATAACAATATTTTATTTCTAGAAAATAAGTTTTACTATAATTGTATGATATTGTTAATTATAACAATAGGGGTTATATGTTATATATTTTATGTTATATCATATATTATTTTTAAATTATTCCGAGTTTTTTGTGTCAATCCATATTACATGAAATGACATATTTTTATTAAATTACAATCCTCGTTAACTTGGAGAATAAATAATGTACCTTGCTAACACTAAAATTAAATATAGATAGTCACAATCCTGATAATACTGTCAACTCTATTAAATAATATAAATTTATAATTTATACATATTTATAAAATGCTATAATCAAGTTATAATTTTAAAGTTTATTGTCAATAATTCTATTTAAAATAAACACTTTAAAAAAGACTAAAGTTGATTGTTTTCAAATTTAAATTATACAAATCAATTTTATTCGTGTGTTGATAAATTATCAATTATTAAATAAACATATTTCACGTGTCCCATCGTTATATCTATGTAAATAATAACCAGTATCTTGTAATCACTAATTAACTCATTTCTATGTGACTATATAAATAAATAAATAAATTATTTTATCATTTAAATTAAATTATTTTTAGATTATATTTGAAATAATATTAGATTTACTTAAAAGTATCATCAAACTTCAACAAAACAAAACAAAACAAAACATTTTATATTTCTGGCATACAGACATTCTTTTTCGACATAATCTAAAAATATCTTGAATTACATTTATATTATTAAACACTATTTTACATATTTAATGAGAATACTAAATAGTAATTGTGAATCATTATATTATAATATATTATATTATATTATAATTTATTATATTATAATATATTATATTATATTATAATTTATTATATTATATTATATTATATTATATTATATTATAATTTATTATATTATAATATATTATATTATATTATAATTTATTATAATTATACTTAATAAGAATAATAACATAGTAATTGTAAATTTTTATATTTATAATTTTAATATATTTTCAAAATAATAATTTTTGATAAATTATCAGTTTATTATAAATATAAACTGTTTTTAAAGTTATATATAAGTTATAATATTAATAATCATATTTTATATCTATTATCTAAATTTATTATATAATATATATAAGAACTTTTATTTAGTTTTTCTAATTATAAATTATCATTTGAAATTAAAAATTATCATTTGAAATTAAATTGATATTAAAGTAATTTTGTATTATAATGTAAAGTCATATTTAATTTTAATTAATAATTAATTAAAAGTTATGAATTAACTATAAATTGCATTATTAGTGTAAAGTTCAGAGTTCGTGCATTATTTTAATTGTGAATAAAATTCGGTATTTAATATTCATATAAATGTATTTATTAATTTTCTCCTATTTTTAAAATAAAAATATAATTGGTTTTATTTCAGATTTTTACAATAAATGTCTGTTATATTAAATTTAAAAGGTGCAAATACCTTTAATATTACCCTTCTTTAATATATAAAATTCTAAATACTCTCGATACTAATTACCATATGTCTATATTTATATTTTAATAAGTAATTTACATAGAGTTTATATATAACATTAATTCGCTTCGTTTTGCAGATGACATTTTATAGTCGAATTGAACTATTACAGTATTACAAAAGACTGTCGGAATGAATTCGCAAACCCAGCAATTCCTACACTACGTAGGGCCTGTTCTTATTTTAACTAACCTACATAATACAATGCAGTCCAATAAATTTCGTTCTGAACAGTTTCGAGACCTGCTTTTAATAACACATGCCAATGATCTGAATTGTTTTTTTGAAAACCGTAAATAATTAGAAAGTGTATTCGTGATAATATACTGGTTTTTATCTTTATTTTATATATATCATATATAAAATATGTGAATTCTAATACAACGTTCTTGTTAAATATGTATGTATATATTATACACATATTCATTTGCATACATATATATTTATTTTTATATACATCTTATATCTTGCCAATATATAATATTATTTGATTCTAGGCTTTTTTACATTTTTAAGATTTTAGTTCTATTTTTATTTATATTGCTATTATTATATATCAATATTTTTGCATGTAAATATTATTTTATATATTTTATTCATTTTCATATTTTATCGCTGATTTCATTAATAAATGAAAACTTCATTTTGTGTATATCTTCTTATTTATGACAAGAAATTGACAGAAAGTAAATGTATATTATAGTTGATAGGAAGTAAATGTATATTATAGTAAATGTATATTATAGTTGATAGGAAGTAAATGTATAAAATAGTAAATGTATATTATAGTTAATAGGAAGTAAATGTATAAAATAGTAAATGTATATTATAGTTAATAGGAAGTAAATGTATAAAATAGTAAATGTATATTATAGTTGATAGGAAGTAAATGTATATTATAGTTGATAGGAAGTAAATGTATAAAATAGTAAATGTATATTATAGTTAATAGGAAGTAAATGTATAAAATAGTAAATGTATATTATAGTTAATAGGAAGTAAATGTATAAAATAGTAAATGTATATTATAGTTGATAGGAAGTAAATGTATATTATAGTTGATAGGAAGTAAATGTATATTATAGTTAATAGGAAGTAAATGTATATTATAGTTAATAGGAAGTAAATGTATAAAATAGTAAATGTATATTATAGTTGATAGAAGTAAATGTATATTATAGTTTATAGGAAGTAAATGTATATTATAGTTGATAGGAAGTAAATGTATAAAATAGTAAATGTATATTATAGTGGATAGGAAGTAAATGTTTATTATAGTTTATAGGAAGTAAATGTATATTATAGTTTATAGGAAGTAAATGTATAAGATAGTAAATGTATATTATAGTTGATAGGAAGTAAATGTATATTATAGTGGATAGGAAGTAAATGTATATTATAGTTTATAGGAAGTAAATGTATAAGATAGTAAATGTATATTATAGTGGATAGGAAGTAAATGTATATTATAGTTAATAGGAAGTAAATGTATAAAATAGTAAATGTATATTATAGTTGATAGGAAGTAAATGTATATTATAGTCAATGTATATTATAGTGGATAGGAAGTAAATGTATATTATAGTTAATAGGAAGTAAATGTATAAAATAGTAAATGTATATTATAGTTGATAGGAAGTAAATGTATAAAATAGTAAATGTATATTATAGTTAATAGGAAGTAAATGTATATTATAGTTAATAGGAAGTAAATGTATATTATAGTTAATAGGAAGTAAATGTATATTATAGTTGATAAGAAGTAAATGTATATTATAGTTGATAGGAAGTAAATGTATATTATAGTAAATGTATATTATAGTTGATAGGCAGTAAATGTATATTATAGTTGATAGGCAGTAAATGTATAAAATAGTAAATGTATATTATAGTTGATAGGAAGTAAATGTTTATTATAGTTTTTAGGAAGTAAATGCATCAAAGGTAAACCGATACATTTGAATGTATCTAAATGATATAATTTGAATAATAATTTGCGTATGATATTATTTTATATGAAATAATTATATAATATTATATTACATATACATGGTCTATTATGCATATTATGATATAGGAAGTTATCGGAAACATTTGATATTAAACCTATTTTTAAAAAATCGTAATAACTTAATGATAATATTAAGCTCAAATAAGCATAATTAGATTGCCAAAATATGTAATTGAGCTGGTTGTATTTTATATTTATATGCCTATGTATATTTTATCTATAGATTTTCATTATATTAACAATATAAATACATCTACACATCATTATGATAAATATACATAGCTATTAGTAGAAAATATGACATCTTTGAACATTTAATTAAGAATATAATCAAAATAATTTTTAAAAATTAATTGTTATCTTCACATTTATATTTTTGTCTGCTATATAGATTACTATTTAAAAAAAATGTTATATCTATGGTCTGCCAACATTTAGTTGTATCTATATTTGTACATAATTTTGTGAATCGTTGTATTATTATACATTTAAAATATAAATTGTTATAGAAATTAAATTATAAAAATAACTTCTATTTAAGAACATTATTATAAGTAATTACATATATTCAAATGGAAATAAAGCGTTTACCAAAATCCGTTGAAAAAAATATATCAAAATTTGATAAATCAATAACAAAATTGGAAAATACTATTGATGAATTAATTAAACATGCTTCAGACAATGACAAGATGAACCCCAATATAGAAAGTTTAAATTTAGTAAGTCTTTACAAATGTCATACAATAAACAAAAATAATTATTAATAGCACAACAAAATCTAAATATTTAATTAGATATTAAGACATGTGTACTTGCTAAATGAAGTTATTAAATAAACTGACAAGTTCGATGTATGTAAAACATAGTTAATATGGGTGTATATGTATATAACCTAAAGCTTGGGTCAACGTGTAGTGTTATGGGTTGGGGCTGCAGTTTGTATGCATTGGAGTGGCGGAGCGTAGAATATTATTGCGATTTCATTACACACGCGAATTAGTAATAACTGTCTTAATTAACTGTCAGTAATCACTTAATTGAACATATATGCATATACATAACCATTAATATATATGTACAAATCCGTACATATGTACTATTTGTAATAAATGTATAGTAATATATATTATAATATATTATGTAGATATAATGTAGATATAGAGATTATATGTAGATATTATATATATAGATTCATGATTTTTAATTTTATAAGTTTATCTTTATTTCTTTTATATTATCCAGTGGCCAAATAGTATATATAAGTATATTATATTTATATATATTTTATTTGTTATTATAAATATGATTTTCGCTTGAGTGAAGTATTGATACTATATTTATATGTTTTTGTTTATTTAACACTAGTCGGTACTATATGACAGATTACCAGTTTATAGTTAATAAAGAATGTATCACTTTCTTCTATATCACATACAAAAAGCAGGATAGACTTTGTAACATATATAATATATTATAATGTAGATAATTAGTTATATTAGTACAATATATTTTAAATATAAAATTTTACTATTATTATATTGGTATTGTTCCTTTGTTTATAATATATGCAATTATATAGTTATATATAATATAATATAACATCAAAAAATAAGGATTATAATAAAAATATATAACATTGTGATTGTTTTATATAAATTATATTTTCTATATTTTTTTTTAAATTGACAAATTAAACTATATACAAATAGTATTTAGTTATATTAGAATATGTTTATTCAATGACATTCATAAACCGTAGAGCTAAATAACTTGTGTGTTTATTCTTAAGAATAATACAGAAAATACATTATTTTTTAATATTACAATATTATACTTATTTTACTCCTTATTATATTTATGAAATTCATTTTACTATGTACAGGAAACAAAAATGGATAGAACGAAAATAGATTTAGTTGGATGTTATGCTATGAATTCTTTATTTTGGAGTTAGCGAATTTTTAAAAATTTATTTATCTATAAATTAATCTATCTTTTAAAATTCACTAAATATGTAACTTTCCCAGTGTTAAAAAATTCATCCGCAGACTTTATTGAAGACCATCCGATTAAAAATAATATTGTTAGTTGGAGATGTATTTCTATTTATTAGTAATATTATATTATATTATTATATATATTACCGCATATATTTATTAAAATATAAACGTCTTAATCATATTATAACGATAAATTTTCTATTAATATAAATCTATTAACTATTTTATCATTTACACCCAAACATGTAATTTAAACTGATTACCGTTAAAAATATAAATCAGGAAAGGTTACATGAAATAGCCACCGAGGTCAAAGATGTAGACGAACTGATGCGAGCTCAGAGGATGAGAATAGACAGAGGCGCAGCAAAGAGATTCATTGAAGACTCCATTCCGGACAAGAAAGGTGTAAAAAAGTCACGCATGGATTGAGAACAACATCCTGTCTACTTCCAACCAATCCCGCAAACATTTATTCGCAAAATTTTGCTAATGCTTATATTACTCATTGGTAATCTTTTTATAAATTTATAATATAACTTTTCATATATATGTATATAAGATGATTTAGATAATCCTTACATAAAAATATATATTAATATTAAATATAAAAATATTATCAAAGATTGCATAATTATATTAAGAGATATTTTTTAATAATTTAATATAATTTTCAGATACAAATTTATGATTCAAATATTAATATACAAATAACAGTAAAAGTTTAAAATACATATAAATCGCAAACAAATATACTCCACAAGAGGTAATGAACACAATAGTTAAAAACAAATGCAAACCAACTAACTGCTAATTTCTTTGGTCAGTTTTGTCTGGCTAAATGCAGAAGTATCTATTTTCAATATTTCTCGTATTGCCATCGTGGCGTAACAAGAAGAAGGCAAAGATAAGTTTAATTTCAATGCTAGCAAATCTATATTAAATAAAAGATGAGTATTATAAAACGTTAAATAGATACATTTATTATTTAAATTTAGTATAATATATTATATTTAAAAGATTTTAATTGAAATTATTTTGTGTAGAATACTTAACATCTATAAAGAGTTCAACTTTTAATTGGAGCAGTGATTTAGAACTATTCAATAACATAAAAGTTACTATAAATCAAATTGAAATATCCAATTCTTTTTTAGAAACATTGAATATATTTAATGTATAAAAAAACTTTAAATTTGATTATACATTAAACTGGAAATTAAATTTTTAAAAATCTAAATTACTGAATTTTTGTAATACAAAATATTATTATATCTTATTTAGTGTATTTAATAAGTATTTGAACATTTTAATTTATATTATTTTGTAATGATTCCTATACAATATTGTACAAATAAAGTACGTTGCGGTTCTAGTATTAAATTAAATCTCTTTAATCACCTCGAGAGTTGGTCGACTCCTCGTGCAGTACGACATCGTTCAGGCGATCGGAATCGCTCAAGCATAACGTTCTCTCGGCCGTAGTGTAGCGATGGCAAGAGAATGAGAAGTCGCGAGGCTTCACCAAAATCAAACGGTAACCCCCCGGCAGACGGTAGTCCCTGCGGTGGGAGATTAACGGTTAAGCTAAGCAGCGAGGGTAAGGTAATCCCCGTGGGGTGGTGGCTAGTTTGGTGGTTAAGCTAAGCAGCGAGGGTAAGGTAACCCCCGTGGGGTGGTGGCTAGTTTGGTGGTTAAGCTAAGCAGCGAGGGTAAGGTAATCCCCGTGGGGTGGTGGCTAGTTTGGTGGTTAAGCTAAGCAACGAGGGTAAGGTAATCCCCTTGGGGTGGTGGCTAGTTTGGTGGTTAAGCTAATCAGCGAGGGTAAGCTAATCCCCGTGGGGTGCTGGCTAGTTTGGTGTTAAGCTAAGCAGCGATGGTAAGGTAATCCCCGTGGGGTGGTGGCTAGTTTGGTGGTTAAGCTAAGCAGCGAGGTTAAGGTAATCCCCGTGGGGTGGTGGCTAGTTTGGTGGTTAAGCTAAGCAGCGAGGGTAAGGTAATCCCCGTGGGGTGGTGGCTAGTTTGGTGGTTAAGCTAAGCAACGAGGGTAAGGTAATCCCCGTGGAGTGGTGGCTAGTTTGGTGGTTAAGCTAAGCAGCGAGGGTAAGGTAATCCCCGTGGGGTGGTGGCTAGTTTGGTGGTTAAGCTAAGCAGCGAGGGTAAGGTAATCCCCGTGGGGTGGTGGCTAGTTTGGTGGTTAAGCTAATCAGCGAGGGTAAGCTAATCCCCGTGGGGTGGTGGCTAGTTTGGTGGTTAAGCTAAGCAGCGAGGGTAAGGTAATCCCCGTGGGGTGGTGGCTAGTTTGGTGGTTGATGTACGCAGAAGAAGGTAATCCCTGTACCGGGAGTGGTGGGGAGAAGGGGTTAGTATTCATGTTGGGGAGATTGGGAGGTTACTATTTGTAGTGGGGGATAGTATCTGCAATGTGATATCCAGGTGTTAGATGGGGTAGAAGTAGGGGTTATTATCTATTATGGGTTAATGGTTGGAATAAAGATAGAGGTTATACCGATATATGGTAGTATTTGATGGGTTAGAGATCATGAATGTTAGATATAGGGGATTTAGTGTAGATGTCAGTATGATCATTCATTCCTTAGCTGTGGAGTAAAAATTGTTATTAAAATAATCTGCGTAAATATTGTAATAATTTTTAGGAAATTTTAAAAACATGTTAGAAAGACGCAATAAAATATTGTAGCTACTAATGCAATAAAAATAACTGTTTAATATTTATTATGAATACAAATGACATTGATTTATTTTAGTGGCAGGAGAAACTATTTCAATCCTCTAAAACTGAATTCTAAAGGTATTTCGCAATACAATTGGCATTGGCTACGTACTTGATTTTGCATTTAAAAATGTCGTCGGAGATGTCGAAACCATCAGCAGATAAGATATTCTGGTAGTGCTGATACATCTGATTCTCTGGGTAGCGTACGTTATAACCTGAAAGTAAAACTTAGTTAAGCCTGGGAATAATGGTGGGTGAGGTTTAGTTAAACCTAGGAGTAATAGTTATGATATTTTAATCTAGATTTAGTGGTGGTTTGTAGAATTTCAATAATAGTTTACCTTAATACTACCTAGTTCACCTTGTCTTACTTCGTGGCAATATATAGAATACTTTTTTAATATGTGTGATTTTATCGATTATTTACCCTACAGATAAGCAATGCTTATAAGATGAAATAGTCGTATCTAATTACTAGATAACATATAACAATAGTTATTAACCCGGTAATGTCAATACAACATCATATATTGTATAATCGTTGACGTTATCTTCGGTGAGACATTTCGCTTTGTCAAATCCACCTGGGGATAAAAATAGGTACGTAGGAAAAGTGAGATAATGAAAATGTGACATGGAAGAAATTAAAACTGGGTAAAATGAAAAAGAGAGTGGAATAAAATGCTAAAATAAATCATAGCAAGTTAGGTTTATACATTTGAATGAGAGTGTATGACATACTCCGTATGTTTGTGACGAAGGGGTATGTGGGTGATTAAGGGGTTAGGATACAGACTATCGCAGTTTCCATCCAGTACCAGGTCACCAACTACAGGCTTCATGCCGTACGTCGTAATGCGTTGGGATACCATTACGTTCCAGATGCGAGACTGATAGCTGTGCAAGTAGAGATGCCTCAACTTGCGGGGAATCTGCCAAAGGGGTGTAGGATTAGAAGGCTGGGCAATATCTGCTGGAAACAAAGGGTACATTATATATATTGTTCTAAATATATACTATCACGTTTTATTCCATAAACAATTTTTTAGAGAATAAGAAAATTAAAATATCAAAAAAATTTAATAAATAAAATAAAATATTAATAAATCTTGACTTTTTATTTCCTATTGTAAAATATTTATAACCTTTACAAGAAATAACAAACATTTTTCATATTAATTATAATGTATTTATTTATCATTTTATAGACAAATTCTAGAAGGAATTTCAATATTAAACATTTCATTTTACAATTTATAATTATTCATAAAATTTAGAATATTAACGTGATTCTCAAAACAATGCCATTTACAATCCAATTGTTTTCCTCAATCTAACCCTAGCAAGGGCTCCTATAAAATCATTGTCGGAGCACTGCATCAGACCATGCAGAAGTTGTCTATCAACCGAAGGGTAGTTGGAGAGAAGTCTGTAGGCCTCTTCGGCATTTTTCGTCGTACGCCAATGATTACGGGCTTCGTCCTCCATTGATTCGTCTGTAGGGAAACACAGGATTTTTAAGTTTAAGTTTAAGATCGGTTGGCGAGCATAAAATAAGATAGAAAGTCTACTACGACATGTAACTCTTAAACGTTCTGGAGAAAAGGAATTGTATTATGAGACAGGAGTTAGATTATGAGACAGGAGTTAGATTATGAGATATGAGTTAGTTTATGATATGATAGGAATTAGTTTATGATATGATAGTAGTTAGATTATGAGATATGAGTTAGATTATGATAAGATAGCAGGCTGTCAATTATATATACATTAAGTAAATAAAGGCTTTATAAGTCTATAAAGATGTGGTAAGTCTATAAACCATTCTTTGGCAATAGAATCAAGTTTATTGCCTCCAACCATTTTCCTTGCAGGAGGGATTTGCCAATCCGTTGAGTTGGTAAGATTGTAGTGCCTGCAAATGGAATGGAAACATATTTTCTTACGGATCTGTTCCATAATTAATAACACTCTAATGGTTCCTATAGTTTGCATTTAAATTAGTTATCTACTTAAAGTAATTATTTATTATCAATAATAAAATAATAAATAAATTCATTAATAAATAATATTCTACATTTCTATATATTGTACTTTAATCGCAGCGAAAGTAATTATGTAATTATTATTTAATATATTTGAAAAATAAATGATCTGAAGGTATACGAGAGTTATAATAAAGAATTATAATATTAGTTATAATAAAGAATTATAATATTAGTTATTAATTAGTTATAATAAAGAATTATAATATTAGTTATTAATTAGTTATAATAAAGAGTTATTAATTAGTTATAATAAAGAGTTATAATATTAGTTATTAATTAGTTATAATAAAGAATTATAATATTAGTTATAATAAAGAATTATAATATTAGTTATTAATTAGTTATAATAAAGAATTATAATATTCGTTATTAATTAGTTATAATAAAGAATTATAATATTAGTTATAATAAAGAATTATAATATTAGTTATTAATTAGTTATAATAAAGAATTATAATATTAGTTATAATAAAGAATTATAATATTAGTTATTAATTAGTTATAATAAAGAGTTATAATATTAGTTATTAATTAGTTATAATAAAGAATTATAATATTAGTTATAATAAAGAATTATAATATTAGTTATTAATTAGTTATAATAAAGAATTATAATATTAGTTATAATAAAGAATTATGATATTAGTTATTAATTAGTTATAATAAAGAATTATAATATTAGTTATAATAAAGAATTATAATATTAGTTATTAATTAGTTATAATAAAGAATTATAATATTAGTTATTAATTAGTTATAATAAAGAGTTATAATATTAGTTATTAATTAGTTATAATAAAGAATTATAATATTAGTTATAATAAAGAATTATAATATTAGTTATTAATTAGTTATAATAAAGAATTATAATATTAGTTATAATAAAGAATTATAATATTAGTTATAATAAAGAATTATAATATTAGTTATTAATTAGTTATAATAAAGAATTATAATATTAGTTATTAATTAGTTATAATAAAGAATTGTAATATTAGTTATTAATTAGTTATAATAAAGAATTATAATATTAGTTATTAATTAGTTATAATAAAGAATTATAATATTAGTTATTAATTAGTTATAATAAAGAATTATAATGTTAGTTATTAATTAATAACCAAATCTCTGCATGCCAAAATAATTAATGAATCCCTTCTCCTTCAGTGAAGTCATTGCAGATTCAATTTGCGATGGTGACCCAGTTACTGCTCTATTTATAGAATTAATTATACATCGAATATATAGGTTATATATAACCTTTAATATAATGCCAAGTAATATAGAGGCTAGCATATAGAGTGTAAAATACTATTGACTGCATAATAATTACAGTTGCAAACCTCAAAATAATAGTGAAGTGATTTCCCTTTAAATCTCCAAGTTTCAAAGGTTGATCATGGTATGAGAAATTACCAATCTGAAAGTTTTGGTAAATTTAAACGTAATATATATCTCCCAAATCTTCCCTAAAAAATAAAAACTACCTCTCTATCTCTATACTCTGCCTACCTTAACTTTCCCTATCCAGACAATACTACTTCCTATATGATATATCTTATCATAACATACACAAATATTTGAGTTATTTTTAATAAATTTTACCCAGAAATTCATTGAATTTTATTTTAAAATGTTAAAATAAATATAAAAATTTCCAAATTGCAATAAAACCTTATGAATTACAATAATTAAGATGTAGTCAAAAATGATATTACGAGTAGGACTCAGTGATAACTACGGCATCTCATCTCCAACTCCGCATACGATCACTCATTACCTAATAATTCATTTACCTCATTCTCGTCTTCACCATTTACTCTTCCCTATTCACCGTCCGTATAAACACCACACGCCCCACTCCCTCGGTCCCCGCCTCGCCCCGTAAACCCTCATGCCCCGTAAACCCTCATGCCCCGTAAACCCTCATGCCCCGTAAACCCTCATGCCCCGTAAACCCTCATGCCCCGTAAACCCGCGTGCCCCGTAAACCCTCGTGCCCCGTAAACCCTCATGCCTCGTAAACCCTCTTGCCCCGTAAACCCTCATGCCCCGTAAACCCTCATGCCCCGTAAACCCTCATACCCCGTAAACCCTCATGCCCCGTAAACCCTCATGCCCCGTAAACCCTCATGCCCCGTAAACCCTCATGCCCCGTAAACCCTCATGCCCCGTAAACCCTCATACCCCGTAAACCCTCATGCCCCGTAAACCCTCATGCCCCGTAAACCCTCTTGCCCCGTAAACCCTCATGCCCCGTAAATCCTCATGCCCCGTAAACCCTCATGACCCGTAAACCCTCATGCCTCGTAAACCCTCATGCCCCGTAAACCCTCATGCCCCGTAAACCCTCGTGCCCCGTAAACCCTCATTACCCATAAACCCTCATGCCCCGTAAACCCTCTTGCCCCGTAAACCCTCATGCCCCGTAAACCCTCATGCCCCGTAAACCCTCATGCCCCGTAAACCCTCGTGCCCCGTAAACCCTCATTACCCATAAACCCTCGTGCCCCGTAAACCCTCGTGCCCCGTAAACCCTCATGCCCCGCAGCACGGCGTTCAAGTGGAAGAGTCGTGTTGCGTTGTGATTGTGAGCACTCAACATCTGACTCGTCTTCGCGCGTTTGTCTTTGGTGCCGGCGTACGAGAGAAATTCGCTCTTGCCTCTGGAATGCGAACAAGAGGTCGTGAGGTCATGAGGTCAAGAGGTCGTGAGGTCGAGTGAGCGCAATGCAAACTGAACTTATCGTAGTAATCCCATTAACTACTGGATGCAGTTCAGATTTCAACGAGCTGGAATGCTAATGCGAGCATATACGTTTAGCGGAGTTCAAGAGGTCAATGAAGAATGAAGGGAGGAACTACTTATAGCTCCCGTAGAGGTGTGGGGTCGATGTTAAGGAAGTAGTCGAGGTCACGCGGGGATGGGTTACCAAAATCTATTGTTTAGAAATATTATTTAAAGAAATCTACGAATTTACGATTGTTTGAAATGCTCGCAAACTTTACGATGAAATGGATTTGACGAAATTGATGATTTAGCCTCACAAACATCAGAAACACCTTAAAATCTTTGTGAGGCGTCCGACGGCATCCAGGGTATCCATGTTCTCTTTGTAGAGCACGAAATGGCAGTAGCGCCCCCTTTTGGAAGGCCAACGCCGATTTGCTCGAGGGTCCGCACCTATTGGAAGGGTTTGGGGGTTAAGGGAGACAAGGAAAGGACTAGATGATAATGTGGGCTAAATAAGTATATTTAAGTAAGTACCTAAATATATATAAGTAAGTACCTTAGTATATATATGTAAGTACCTAAGTACCTAAATATATATAAGTCAATATTACTAATACAACAATTATAGAGAATATTTATTTTTTTCAATTTTTATATCGATTTTAGTTTTTGTATCACATTATGTTATGTAATTATATTTTATATATAGAATTATAGAATTATTGGGGTTTGGCAGAATGAAGATATTTATATTAATCATTTTTGGAAACCATTTTTTATAAATCGTGTTTTCTAATAAATACAAAGTACTTAATAAAGAAGAATTACATTAAATCTCTAATTTAAAATTTACTAAAATTCAATAAATAAGACTTTAAATTTCGAGTTTTAATTTTATAAATTAAATAAATGATCTCAATATGAATATAAATTTTCTTTCTAGGAATTAAATCTATAAAAAGGGATGACAAGAAATAAATATTATATAATGCGAGTAATTATGTCATCGTATTACGTAATTACCGGCACTCTTGTGTGTAATCTTTATAGTACGGGTACCGTCTTCACTATTTTCCGTAGTACTCACTAAAGTCGGGTATTTGATGCTGCGTGGAGTAAGTAAGTAGGAGTAGTTCAAATCATAGGGAATATAAATTAAGTGAATATATATTTATATAAAAAGTAAATTTAATGATAGATATTATCTGTGTAAGTATACGAAATAAAAACACGACGTGTCTTATTTACTTATTTATTTACATCATGTTATAAATAGTGAATGTGAATACGAAAAAGATGAATTTTTATCAATTGGATATTTATTTTATGAACACCAAATTCTACGTAGTTGCACTTTATTAACGCATCCTAATTTGCGTTCGAACCGTATGGCTTTGTGAAATTCACCTCTGTATTCTTTGTCGGAATCGGTTACCTGGAATTAGGTCGTGTTTTGCATTTACATCGGGAACGTTACAAATACGTAATAATATAATACGCGAGATAGAAACCACGATTGAGACTGAGCCGTTCTCTCGAGAGTTTTCAATCATCGCATCCACCGAGCGGAGTTGTTCGAGGGTCAGGAACCTACCGATGTCCGGGCAGTCATCCTGAATAAACATTGTTTTGGACGTGTTTTACTGGTCGACGAGAACAAAATCAATACAAAATATAATATTGATTATTTAATGAGGGTGAAATTAATAACTTATTAATTCATTATTCCGATAACTTATGATATTATTTTATTAAAATATTTTAACGCTATTCAATTTGAAGTTATGCTTATTTATTTAATTGTATGCTTATTATAAAAAAATATATTTAGAAAATTTTTTTATAAATAAAAATAAAAATCTGATATTCACTCCTATAACCACTTTATTGACCTCTTAACCTATAGATTTATTAACCTCTTAACCTCTTAACACATACTTTATCTTCCAACTTATCCACTACCTATCTGTTAGATTTCATTCTTCAACTATATTATACCCATTCATTATTATCATATTCACTATCTCCTCATCTACCCACTATCTACCCACTCTCTACCCACTCTCTCTTCGCCACCCTTTCACTCCATTCTATAATCCTCTCTCTATACATCCTATACCTCCTGTTATTTCTCTCTATTCCTCCACCAACTACTCAACAACTCCCTCAATTACACTCTACTTAACAACTACTACTCAACAACTCCCTTATTGACCTAGATTCCAATAACATTTCCTATCCTCCCCTTATCTATTTACTAACTCTCTAAAATCAGCTATACACTCTAATAACCCTATATCTCTGTACATGTCAATTCTTATTCATCCATTTCCCTTCACTTCCTACTCCCATCCCCACTACACATACTTACCATATCCTCACATCCATTCCTCAGCCCACACCAACCCCAATACACATTCCCACCCCCATTTCCACAACACTATGCCACTCACCATATTCTCATCTGTACTCTTCTCGAGTTTCACGGGAAGAGTAACATCTGTTAGGTGAATAATTTCTCCTGCAGGGT
>OZ038314.1:35888594-35993594 GCA_964035775.1 Osedax frankpressi | reverse complement strand
ATCCACAACTATAAATTAATTAATATAATTTGTTTTACGAATGATTTTAATATCATATTAATATCATCACTATATTAAAAGTAAAATTTATAAAATAGAATATGAATATGAAATTTTTAATTATGAAATTAATTATTTGTATTTGTGAATATTATTTTTAGGATTGAGTTTGTGAATTCATGATAAGTTCAATACTTGTGGAAGCTGACCTAGGCGTATATCAGACTGTATGCAATTTAGTATTACTTCATATTCTAGTATATGATGGATATGCCATAAATAAATCATATGTATTTTATGTTTAACATATTATTATAGTTAAGGTGAATTTCCTTGTGCATTTATTACATGTATGATGAAACGATTGAAAATCGCATATAAAATTATATTTATATATTTTTACAAATTATATAATTAACTTTTTTTTAATATATTCTTTTTAATAATATGACACGTATATATTTAGACATGTTATGAAATCTAATATTTCTTATGCTTAAATATAAAAAAAACTGGAAATATATATTAATAGAAATATATATTAATATTATCATATTCAATATGATTATAAATTAGATTTAATATGATCTGATAATTATTGCTGTGTGATAAATATTGTATCGATGCGATTTATGTATAATATATGTATTATATAATTAAAAAAACATAATTGTTTAAAATACTATATTAATTTCAAAAATATAATGATTTATATTAAAACGATGTATAGAAGCAAGTAATTCGATTTCACTGGATCAACTTCTAGGCGTGTTTATAAATATCTTATATCACACAAAACTTAATATAAAATATATTTAATTACATATATTATTCATATATAAATTAAATGTTCTATCATATGAACTGTAAAAATTATAACATTGGAATTAGTCGTTTAATAATATATACTTAACAAAGAAATATTAATGCTGATAGCTATCAGATAGTTAATGAATTTAATATAACTAATATATTGAAATACCAGATGAACAAATATATATTTCAATATATTGAAACCACGTTTTAAAATTAGTATTCGAAAGCTATTACAATAGCTTCAATTAGTATTTAAATTTAAAATTATTTAACATATTGAAAAATAAAATATGAAATATAATTTATATATTATATTCACCGTGAAAATATATTCAATATATATATATATATTTTTTATTTAGAATTATAATTTTATTGCTACCTTTTTATAAGTATTTTTGAATACATGCTATTATCATTGATAAGGTATACAAAATATAAATATTTTTAAAATTTTATTTTTATAGCATATTCACCAATTTAATGATATATTTATTAAGATTAATAATTAATATTTCATAAAACATTTGTTTAATACTAAATGTTAATTATATAAAATAAATATCTTTAAGTTTAGGGAAATAAGTAATAATTTTATATAGTATACCACCAGGTGTCAGCCTAATTTATGCAATAGTAAATAATGTTAGAATCTTTTATTGAGATCGATTTTGTTTATGAATGAATTATTGAATTATTTACTTATTAAATTTATATACGTATATATTAACACTTTGATTCGCAATATAAATTATAAATATACCTCGATTTGAAATAGTTTTACATTATATAATCAAATTGATAACACATTTTAATTTGAAAGTTGCCATTTTTAGTTGTTGTTTTACTAAAATGGAGTCTCATTGACTTTTTCTACACACATTTTCGGAATAAGGTAAATACTATGAAATCAAACAATACAAATAAATAATGTTCAATAAATAATATATAGTATAATTAATCTAAACTCTGATTTTATTGATTAAACTTAACATTCATTGTTATTTGCAATATAAACGAAATCATATTTAGATTTTCATATATTTGATTTTCAGCGCCGAATTATCTCATTATTAAGATGAAAAAAAATATATGAATTGTTATGATATAAAACTACAACATGAATGAACAAGATACAAGACGACGTGTTAAACTTTATATGTTAAATAAAGATCGTTTTTGGGATGATAAAGGTACTGGACACGTAGATTCTGTATCACTCGATGACTCGTCAAGCAATTCATTACTGGTCAGATCTGAAGTAGATGGTAAGTAAACATAAGTAGTGTCTAATTATTAATGTATAACATTTTTCTACCAATAATTTGATTTTTTGTAAGTGGTGTAAATAAATGTAGTGTTAAATTACTCTTATTAGTTATTAGCTTTAACTAATCAAAGTATATTTTCCGTTCAGTGAAATACATGTTCCAAACTCGTCTATAGGAGATGGGATATTATATTTCTATTGCTGTTTATATTAAATAATATATCTAACAAATTAATATATTCGTTATTCTATCTTACTTTATTCTTAAACATGTGGATATTATTGTTTTTAAATGATCATCAAATATAAATATTTTCTATATTAAATAAAAAAATATATAATTATTAACAAATCAAATGATGTAATTAATATATATCTATGTAACGTTAGGTTTACAAAATATTATATTTATCATTATTGTAAAATAATACTCGTTAACTCAAGTAAACCCAACAAAATATTAAAGTAAGAATTAAAGTGTTGGCACATATTTTATATTGTCCACTTTTATTAAAACTTTTACAGCGACGATTGTGATATAATAAAATTTTCTATCTAAATTTTAATCTATTTAATCTAATAATATATTGTATGTAGTATACCCAGTACATCATTAAGCTATTATTTATTCAAGGCACATTTAACTAAGTAGATGAGTTTATTGTTACTAATATCTTATTATTTATTAATATAAATCTAATTAATTATTTTATGCATATACCACTATATTTCTATACATATTATAATGTATGAGAATTATTTTGATAAATAATTAAAATTATGCAGCCCTAAACAGCGACTTACTTATTTTTATGTAAGACTTTATAGGTTAACGCAATGATTCTGCGAAAGTGTACCTTGGTTGAAATCATACCATAATTGCTTATCCTCGCTTTTAGAGCAAGTTTTAAATAGTTTACCGTTGCGATTGTTTATTGCGTAACTTTTGGCGTTCTCAACAAAATAAACAAAATCGTCGATAAACAATTGCACCCGTAACGTCTCGGTGGCGACCCCTACTTTCTTTATTATTATTTGTATTCGTTAATTTACACGTGCATTCGTCGTGCGTAGAGCTAGACCGTAACTTGATTTAATAATTGATATTTTCTTCACTATTCCAAGTGTGTTTTATTCTCTAAAACATTCATAAAACTTTCACAAATGTGTTTCTCTAATATCGACCCTATTTATCAACAGATATGTGCAACTCCTATAGTATAGTCCCAATTCACTTCGCATTCACTTGTCCGTATTTTACAGCCGAACTTTTGCTAGACTCCAAGATACTTACGGAAACAGCATATCAGAAACAACAGGACACTTTAATTGTATGGTCAGAGAATGATAGTTTTGATTATGCCCTTAGTTTTCAAGAAAAAGCGGGATGCGACGACATATGGGAAAAGATTTGCCTGGTTATTAAATTGTGAAGATTAAATCAATATTATTTAAATGTAAATTCTTTTATTTCTATGTTAAAATTTCATATCACTATAATTTAAAAATTCAATTAAATTTAACAAACTTCCTAATTTTATTTAATTTGATTCTTAATAAATAATATCTTATAGCATAATTAAAAAAATATAGATTTTAAAATTCATATTTTTGTTACTAAAAGTTGATAGTAAACATATTACAATATGTGATAAGTTAAAAAGTTGCAATAATCTTGAATTCAATAAATATTATTGTTGTCATTAAAAAACTAAATCTTGTATGTTTAAAAAATATGTTAAAAAATATATATTAACACATAATACAAAATTAATTATTGCTATCAGTTTTTATTTGATATTTTTATTTAGTTAGATATTATTTATTGTTATCACAAATTAGTGTACATGTCAATATAGTAGTACCTTAATTAGGGTAAATATGAAATAAATCAAATTGTATCTTAAAAATATATCTCCTTTACCTTAATTTTGTAATACGATTTACTCCATATGTACCTAAATAAAACGTATTTATTTACTCTAAATAAAATGTATTCGTGTACCCTAAATATCACATTTGTGTACCCTAAATAAAATGTCTTGAACCCTTTAATAAAATTATATTTGTTCCCAGTTCTATATTGTACAGGAATAAAGTAAATATAATAAATTAAGAAAATTATGAAAACTGCATAATATCCTTATTTTAAAATGTCCTTTTAAGTGTCATTTCATTTATTGCTACCTGAAATAGAAGTTTAATTGTTAATTAACTAAAATGTGAAAGTTTATCACATAAATCACATACATTATGTATTATTATATTTATATCTAATAATATAATCAACAACATTAGATACTATAATATTTTGCATTTATATAAATGTTTAGTGTGAAATATTTGCATTCAAATTAAACTCCTGTCAGCATATGTAATACTATCATCAATATGGTCATCCTCACAGAAATATATTATTATAGATACCATTTAATGAGATTTCTAAGTTATATATATATATATATCTATGATATATTATAAACATTTGGTATTCTTTAACTAGTAAATAAATTACTATCATAATAATATTTAATATATAGTAATATTGTACTTATCAATATTTTAGATTATATTACTTTTTAAAATTTAACAGGTGTAATTAAAATAACAATTTATACAGATATAATATTTATAGAAAACCCAATTCCATTTATATGTTATTTTTCCCCATTTTCATCTAAAAAATAGTAATTAAAAATCATATACATTACAAACATCATTTCTAATTATAAAAATATTAATTTATATAAATTATTGTTATTATTAATATGGAATATTCACAAATATATGTATATATGTTTATTATTGTTATATATGATAATAATGTTATATAATATCAATTAAATATCAATTAATTTTTGTTATATAATATCATTAATTAAATCATGTGATATTGTTTGTTATCTTTGAATATTAAACATTATTTAAAAATGTATTGCAGTCTAAAAATACTAATTACATTTGCTGTGATTATTTATTGTAATACATTTTTACTATAATATTTAAATAAAATTTTATAATTCATGAATTTATTAACTTTTAGGTGTTTTTAATGGATTTGATTGAAAATGCAAATTTTTGCATTTGAATTTCAAAATAACGTTTTAACTATCAGTATTTATTTTTAATTTCATTTTATAAAATAATAAATATAGTGGATTAATAATAAGCTAATTAATAATAAAATGTTATTTATTATTTTTTAAATAACAATATTTATATGCGATTAGTAACAGAATCATTAAACTTGCATACAATTGTTTTATTTTATTTAGTAAGACTTTAATATTGTACATAAGTCGAAAATAACATCATAATCCATATTTTGTATAACAATATTTTATCAATTATTACCAGAGTAATTGAAATTGAATTTTATTGGTATTTGATATTTTTATTATTATATAATTATTTCTATATATAGCTTGAAAATATGTAGACAATATAATTTATTAAAATGCTTTAAATTATGAATTACATGTTTTATATTCTAGTTGTTAAGTATTATCTACATGTTTTTAATGTAGTCAGTTATATATTGAATAAATGAATGTTTTCAAATAAGTTACAAAATTTACAATGAGCTCTTTTTTACACACAGCAATAAAAATAATAAATTTAATATAAAAATTGTATATTTTTAGTTTAATCTAATTATAGTTGAAATTATTGTAATTTTTTAACATACTCTATAGTATACACGTAAATTAAATATTAGTCAATACTTGTATACTAAAAATCATAAATTAATACCATAATTGATTTTTTTAAGTATAGAAATTAATTATCATCATTATTTAACTTAGAGCTTTGTTTACCATATTATTTTTATTTTAAATATTATTAATATTCGCTGCTAATTATTAAATATTTTAAATTTTGAATAAATAACAAGCTACCAAACGTATTACGATATTACCAAGTAAACACAAATCGGCGTATTACCTTCGCGCGAACGCTACACCGAGTTAACGCCCGACTCCGACGACCAGGTCCAAGGCAAGGATCCCGCGATGGACATGACGCATGACATCGAAACCGACGGCGAAGAGGCGACAGACGACGACCATTACTACGACAACATGGCGGGCGAGAACGGTGGC
Organism: Osedax frankpressi; assembly: GCA_964035775.1. Taxonomy (NCBI): domain Eukaryota; kingdom Metazoa; phylum Annelida; class Polychaeta; order Sabellida; family Siboglinidae; genus Osedax; species Osedax frankpressi. The sequence goes on along the minus strand of OZ038314.1, from coordinate 35,987,405 downwards.
GCCCCCTCTCCGGGGGTTTCGTCTGGGGCTCCGGGGGCGGGCGGCTGTTCCGCTGTCGCCCAGGGCTCCGGCAGCGCGGGAAGCATTGCCTCGGCGGCGTCGTCGGGTCTAACCGCCGCTCCGGTGACCTACGAACTGCCGACCTGCGAACTCTCCAAGCTGTCGGTGATCTGCGACATGTTCAACAGCGCGTTGTTGGTACCCATGCGTCGCGACAACCTCTCCAGCGCCATCGAATCCGCCGGCTACATTCGTAAGCTCACCGAACTGTTCCACACTTGCGAGGACCTAGGCGACAACGATGGACTTCGCTACCTCTACGATATTTTTAAGGTTTCACGACAACTACGATTTTAATCAATAATTAGTTAAATTAGACATTTTGTAATGTTTTTTATCCATTTAAATATCTTTAATCTATCATTAAATTAATTTTATTATTTATTCATTTATACTTTTCCTGTTTAATTTTTATTAATATTTTAGTAATTTATAATAATATATTAGATTTTAATAACATAAATAATATGAATACAAAAACTACCTATTATTAATAACAATTCAAAGTTGAGATTTAAGAATCACTAGATATCTTAAATCTACTAGGAAATTGTAATGACTTTTCAAGTGTTTTTGAAAACTTTATTATATAAAATAATAATTAATAATAAATAAATAGAATATTTATTTAAAAAAATATTAAATTTCTATACTTTTCATATTAATATCATGTCAAGGACATTTGAATATAAAATATTTTTAATATAAATTGCTCAAAATATTGAGATATAAAATAATCTTGTAACAAAAACATCAATTTTTTATTTAATAATAACAAACTTATTACTAATTAAAACATTATAATTAAGTTATATTTTGATGGTTTGACATGTCAATAATATGTCTTTATTGTAATGAACAGTTGTTGATTTCACATGGAACCGCCTCTCAAAACAATTATGTAATTAAGTAAAACAATATAAATTGTAATCTAATCCCATTATATTCGAATATAAATAATTAAGACCATCAATATTATTTTACTTCGTGTTTTAATAGTTTCATTCGTTAACAATAGTTTCCCTCGTCACCCTTGACCCCTTGCGTGACCCCTTGCGTCACCCGAGTTCACTCGATCCCCGCTCTCCAGGTGGTGTTCATGCTGAACAAGAACTCGCTCTTCGAGGTGTTGTTCTGCGACGAGTTGATTATGGACACGGTTGGAGTGCTCGAGTACGAACCTCCCCGCACCGACTCCTCGCAACGCATCCAGCATCGCGAGTACCTCAAGCGACAGGCGAACTTCTGCGACGTAGCCAACATCGACAACCACGACCTCATCGCCAAGATCCACCAGACCTACCGAGTTCAGTACATTCAGGACGTGATTCTGCCGACGCCTTCCATGCTCGAGGAGAACCTTCTCTCCAGCCTCAACTCCTTCATCTTCTACAATAAGGTGGAGATTGTCAACATGATTCAGGTGAGTTCGCATCGGCGTCCGTAAGTTATCGTTAAAACATTGTCGCGAACCTCTCGTTGCGAAAACTCATGAAAGCGACGCAAACCTTTATCCGCAATGATTCGCAGGAGGATGACAATTTCCTGAAGAATCTATTCGACGATATCTGCGTGAAAATGATCAACGACGAAAAGAAACGCGAATTGACGTTATTCCTGAAAGAGTTCTGTATGTACTCTCAGTCGTTGCAAACTCAGAGTCGGGATTACGCGTTTTTCAAGGTTTTCACTCGCCTTCCTTTTGTTTGCGATTCTTCTTCGGAAACTAATTGTTACGATATTATTCGCAATTAGACAAAGCAACCATTTCAGACACTGGCGAATACCGGTATTTTAAAGGTTATCGAGGTCACCCTGCCATCCAATGACGACATTACTAGATCAGCTGCCATTGACATCTTCTCATACATTGTTGAATTTAGTCCGACTTTAGTACGGGAATTCATTATTACCGAAACAAAAGATGTTAGTTATAAAGAGGTTCACCTAAAATCATATAAATATTGATTATGAATTAATTGGTGATTTTATATTGACTAATATTTAAATTTGACCGTAATCTTTATATTAAATGTGATTTATTGCCACAATGATAATATTACAATATATATAAACTAACTTATGCTCATTATTATACCCTATGACCTCTATAGAAGATATGTATAGTCATAATGTATAGTCATAATGTATAGTCATAATGTATAGTCATAATGTATAGTCATAATGTATAGTCTTAATGTATAGTCATAAAGTATAGTCATAAAGTATAGTCATAATGTATAGTCTTAATGTATAGTCATAATGTATAGGTTTAATGTATAGTCATAATGTATAGTCATAATGTATAGGTTTAATGTATATTTAGTTTAATAATAAATTTAAACTTCTTTATATTTCAGATTTCCAAAAGTTTAATGAACGTTGTAATTGAACAAATGGTCAATGACAAAGATCCTGGTTAGGATTTATTGTTTATATATATATATATATATATATATATATATACATTTCTAAATTAGTTTGAAATTTATCTTTCACTAACAACAGAATTAGGAGGAGCTGTTCAACTTCTTGGAGTCGTACGTATTTTAGTTGATCCGGATAATATGCTAGCAACTGAAAATGTTGGTACAGATATTCTATTATAATTATATATATTAATATATCATCTAACAGTTAATTAAATTAATAACGTGTTACAATGATATAGATAATTAACTAATTGAATATCTGTAATACGATGTTAATTACTTAAGGTCAGATAAAGAGTTTATTAATAGTTCTCACACCGATTTTACAAATATTAGATTTAGAGGATATCATTTTAATATATGTGTGTTTCTTTAAATTATTAATGATCACTATTATTGAAACATGAATGCGAATTTCATTTTTGTTGATATGATAACTTTAATAACATTAATAACAATAATAACATTAATACAATATCTTTATCCTTCCCATTTATTAAATTAACAATTTATTACATGAGATATTTCAACAACAGAAGATTGAACTATCGGATTTCCTGAATTATTTCTACGACAACAGCGTGGGAATTCTACTCGCACCCCTTCTCGCCAACACCAACCTCTCCGTCCGGCCAACAGACAACTACCGAACGTCTCAGCTACTCGCCTTGACCCTTGAACTCTGCACGTTCTTCGTCGAACACCACAGCTACCACTGCAGCGCCTACTTCATCAGCAAAAACGTACTTCGACGTGTCCTCGTCCTCTTGAAGTCTCGGCACACTTTCCTGCGGCTGGCGGCTTTGCGTCTTTTCCGCAAGGTCGTCGCCATGAAGGATAACTTCTACAATCGCTATCTGATTCACAATTCGCTGTTTGAGCCGATTGTCGAAGCATTCAACTGCAACGGCAACCGTTACAATCTTCTCAACTCAGCCATCGTTGAACTCTTCGAGTACATCCAATATGTTAGTGCAACTATGTAGTAGTAGTAGTAGTAGTAGTAGTAGTAGTAGTAGTAGTAGTAGTAGTAGTAGTAGTAGTAGTAGTAGTAGTAGTAGTAGTAGTAGTAGTAGTAGTAGTAGTAGTAGTAGTAGTAGTAGTAGTAGTAGTAGTAGTAGTAGTAGTAGTAGTAGTAGTAGTAGTAGTAGTAGTAGTAGTAGTAGTAGTAGTAGTAGTAGTAGTAGTAGTAGTAGTAGTAGTAGTAGTAGTAGTAGTAGTAGTAGTAGTAGTAGTAGTAGTAGTAGTAGTAGTAGTAGTAGTAGTAGTAGTAGTAGTAGTAGTAGTAGTAGTAGTAGTAGTAGTAGTAGTAGTAGTAGTAGTAGTAGTAGTAGTAGTAGTAGTAGTAGTAGTAGTAGTAGTAGTAGTAGTAGTAGTAGTAGTAGTAGTAGTAGTAGTAGTAGTAGTAGTAGTAGTAGTAGTAGTAGTAGTAGTAGTAGTAGTAGTAGTAGTAGTAGTAGTAGTAGTAGTAGTAGTAGTAGTAGTAGTAGTAGTAGTAGTAGTAGTAGTAGTAGTAGTAGTAGTAGTAGTAGTAGTAGTAGTAGTAGTAGTAGTAGTAGTAGTAGTAGTAGTAGTAGTAGTAGTAGTAGTAGTAGTAGTAGTAGTAGTAGTAGTAGTAGTAGTAGTAGTAGTAGTAGTAGTAGTAGTAGTAGTAGTAGTAGTAGTAGTAGTAGTAGTAGTAGTAGTAGTAGTAGTAGTAGTAGTAGTAGTAGTAGTAGTAGTAGTAGTAGTAGTAGTAGTAGTAGTAGTAGTAGTAGTAGTAGTAGTAGTAGTAGTAGTAGTAGTAGTAGTAGTAGTAGTAGTAGTAGTAGTAGTAGTAGTAGTAGTAGTAGTAGTAGTAGTAGTAGTAGTAGTAGTAGTAGTAGTAGTAGTAGTAGTAGTAGTAGTAGTAGTAGACCATTACTAAAGATAAGCTATTATTTAACTGAGATATTCACTTGCACATTTGTATTTCAATTGACTTGTAGGAAGACATTAAGTGTCTAATTACTCATATCTACGACACACACTACGATACTTCATTTGAGAGCATCGACTACGTTAAGACCTTCAAAAACCTAAAGAAGCGATATGACCAACATCAGCACTCCTTGAAAGAAAACAATGGGTTTGTATTACAGCCCGCGGTCGTTGGCTTAATGTGATTTTAACATATTTTCTGTTGTTATGACAACCATTTAATTGTTCTTATCTAATTAGAAATTCATTATTTCTCCTAAATTACCAATCGCAAGACGTCGTATACACGCCTAACTGTAATGTAATAATGCTTCTAACAATGGAACTAAATCATTGTTAACATGTATTTTGGCAGACTATCTCCGATGGATCACAAAATAGTAAAACGAGCTCCGGGCTCTCCTTGCTTTGAATCCTCCGAGGAACTCTATTTCAGCGATGCTATGGATAACGACGCCCCAAATTTAATCAACGAAGACGGTAAGCCCGAGATTCTATACCAACTTGTACGAGCGACGAAGGTGTCCGTCGCGAGAGATACGTTCTCTATAGATTATAAATAGTCGATGGACAAAGTAAAGTGAAGTAAACCTACACACATTTCCTAATATTTATACACAAAAATAATTATAACATCTGATTTAAACAAAATGAGCACTTATTGATATTTACTTTTCATACGTTGGGTACATTTTCAACACATTTTCAGTCGCTTTCGCTTCCTCTCATGTTCGCCCATCTCCATTACTAATACTCCTAAACAAACACCACTTATGATTAGCTACTGAACCCTGACCTCATTGGTTCTCAGGTGAAGTGACCGATGGTAGTCCGATGCCAGCCGTCAGCGAACTATTCTCAAGTCAAATCGGAAACGACCGCGAACAAATTTGTAAATTCATCGAACGCAATCGGACGACCAACGAAGGTATTTCTTTTTATTTTCTTTCCGAAGATAGACTTCGCTAGACTTCGTTGTTCACTTTCGACCTTTACTTTCAGAGGCCGACGAAATGCCATGTCGTATAAAACCCGCCGTGAAACACATACCAATTAACATTAGTTCCTCGCTCGCTAAATCTCCGACTTCAAACAACATTTCTCCGACTCCGCATTCGAGTCCGCAACTCAAAAAGGTTTTACATTTTGTGATTTCAAAACTTAATAGGTGATGCAGGAATTTTTACTTTTTATAAATATTATAATTTGTTAAAATTTATATAAAATTTATATAAATTTTCCGAAGCAAACTATAATTTCATGGTGAACCCCAATCTTCCACAGATAAGTAACAGCTTTTTCGACCTAAATAACCCACACAATAACACCGTAACCCCGCGCTAGACCTCGCTGGTCGACTACGACGAGGACTCCGAAGACGAGGAAGAGGAGTGTCCGAAGCCGATCGCGGCTACCAACGACTCTTCGGCCGAGATCCCCGCCCACACGAACGGCGAGGCCAAAATCTGCCGTCTGTCCACCTAAACAGCAACGTGTACAATTTGTAAATATTTCATGTTTTTATACACGGCAACTTCGTATCAATTTTAATCGTCCCGTCCCCTCGCTGACCGCTCCCTCCTGACCGCTCCCTCACAAGCCAAATAAACTGCCCTAGACCAATGAGATCCGTACTCATTTCAGTGAGTAACACTTACAGATGTATATAGTCAGTACTACTACTATGTACATTGTTATTTTAACAACAAAAACTACAATCAATTTAAGCTATTGTTCAAAATGACAATAAATGACTTGTAAAATTTTGTTATTACAAATTTATTTATTATAACAATAAAAAATATTTTAAAAATATAAATACTTTTTTATTTTTCCAAAGTAAATATAATTATAAGTATATTTAGTGAATAATTTATATAATTATTAATATAATAAACTAAAATGGACTTTGTTATGATTATTATAATTCTACTATATTTGTAATATGTGATATTGGTTGAATAAGAATATAAAATAAAGTAAATGCAATACATAATATATCTCAAATGATACATTTATTACTATTTTGTAATAGTACATAACTTATATGAAGAGGAATGCTTACATAATGTATTTGTTATTATAGTGAAATTAGTTATATACTGTACTTTAGTCAACGTGTGATTTATTTTTAATTAAACAATCAAGAAAAATAATTGTTAACTTACGAAAGAAATAAATAAATATTAAAAATATAATTAAATTTGCATCAGAATTTATTATCTGATTAATTATGTGATTTTTTATAAAAAGTGATTCTAAATTTTGACATTTGACATTTAAATCATTGTTTTCAATCATTTATTATGCTTATTTGCAAGAATATCATAAATTAAACTATCCGACAATTTGCAAGTAGATCCTTTACCTAAAAGATTCTCAATAAGTATCCTAGGTTCGATTTCACCTCCGTGGCTACAAATAATTATAAATTTGGTCAATAGTTAACAATTTCCTTATTAATTAATTAAATTAAGAACCTGAGTATATGTTCTCTGTACAAATCTCCGTTTTTTCTAGAAAATGGATCTTCTTTGAAACATTGATTCCATATCTAAAACAGCCATTTATCACATATTTATTCAGTAGATTAATAGTATCTACTAGACAACAACTAAACACTAGTTTCTTCGACATTCTTATAGCTAGAATCATATCGCTAGCTTAACGGTTACACGATAACTTACTTGAGATGCTACAGCCCGCGAAGTCAGGTAGGAGTAATATTTAGACCCGTAACCCACGAAATGGCTGAATCTTTGATACCATGCGGTGCCTTCAGTCAGTGGGTGCATGTAGTGCTTGGCCTGTCATGTTTTTGAACTATTTATACATTTATCATTAATCAACATATTAGTTGTGAAAAAACACCTCAGAAATCATATGTTTTAATTGATTTATTTTATCTAATAATCTGCGTTAAATTCGAGCTTTTGATAATCACGGTACGCACAAAATAATCCAGTGTAATGTATGTTTAACTAATCCTTACATTACTTTAATCACTGCGATACTAGAAATCTATAATTTAAAGGTATATCCGAGATAAATGTAAAAAATACGGTACAATCTCGCGAAATGAGAAAATGCAGATATCTTTTATTCTATTGTTATTAATATATACATATATGCATATAAACACACATATGTGTGTATATATGTGTACACAAATGTATATTACATTTTTCACTAAAAAAAAACTGAATTTATGAATGATATCTCATATTTGTTATAGAATTAGGCATAAATGTAATTTCAATGTGCAAATTCTATCATCTCTAAAATTCAAATAACAAATAATTAAAATCTATTGTATAGCTAAATAAATGATTAACTTGAACTTCTCTTACAACATCCTGGATTGAAAGACTTTCATCTCCGTGCAATCGCTGATCGACCATCGAGTACAAGAGTTGTAACTGCGTCTCTAATCCGACGAAAGTATGCTTAGAGTTGCAATGTAACTGTAATCTGTAATTAATATAAGACGTAACGATCTTTATCTATACAAAATTGTATTACATATATTTTACAGAAACATTTATTATACGTTATTTGGTGTTCATCTCCAATGTATATTCATAATGCAATTTATTTATTATAAAATTAGAAATACTTCAAAATATGATAATAATCCTTATTTGGGATGATATCTAGGTGATAAAATATAGAATATTGTTTTACAACATAAATTATCATTTTTTATGTTATTTCATAAAACAAAATATTAAATATATTTTAAATAGTATTTTCTTTGGTATAAATTTTCATATAGAATATTCTAGAATTTCAGATTAATTATTCCAGATAAAAAATTTATAATATAACAAATTAATAACATATGTATATTCATATGATTACATATAATTATATATATACAACAACATATATATAATTATAATATAACAAATTAATTAGATAAAATGGAAGATTATAGTATATATTATTGAACATATATAAAGTATATACTGTATAAAGTATATTAGATAAAATGGAAGATTGTAGTATATATTATTGAACATATATATACTGTATAAAGTTAAAGTATAATTTGTATAGTATTATGAGTTTCCTGTAGTAGTTGATTTTATATAAACCACAGTTATGCTAAACTCTAGAATTAATGTATAAATAGTATTTATTAAATACTTGTCTATAAAATATTCAAAATATTCTAGAACCTAGAAAAGATTATACATGAGTCACGGTGTGTTTAGAAAACAAAAGCATATAACTAACCTATCAATAGGAATTGATTCTCCTGTTTTCCAGTGTCTAGCAAATGTGGATATAACTCGAGCGTCATTGGCAAAATATTCCATAAGAACGGAAGGCACCTATTTTTGAAACATAAAATTATTGTAAAATAAAAACCAAAGTTTTCGTTCCGAATCAATAATATTGACCTTCTCTAAAATCACTCCAAGCTTTATTTCTCATTTTTATCTAACTGATTTCAGAAAGCCAAATATGTATCCAGTCATCTTATCTCTCTTATCTAACCCTCCATCCCGAACATTACTCGACCTACATTCAACTATCTATATCACATGACTACTAACCTATACATCGACTCCGAATAGCTATGACTGACTATCTCTGATTACCTGCTTTAGTGCCACAATAACTAAACCCGTCCTAATACTTATAAACCATTAACCGTCCCATAAATACAGCTTCAAACCTAACTCCAAGAGCTTTAACCCTAGACGTGCTTTAACCCTAGACGTGCTCTAACCTACTCAATTTATCTAGGTTTAACCTTAAGCTTAACTCTTGCAATGATCTTCCTTAACACCATCTAGCTAGGTTTAATCTTAAGTATAACCCTGACAATGCTTGTTATTAACTTCATCTAGCTAGGTTTAACCTTAACTTTAACCCTGACAATTCTCGTCCTTAACCCCATCTAGCTAGGTTTAACCTTACACTTAACCCTAGAAATGATCGTGCTTAACCTCATCTAGCTATGTTTAACCTTAAGCTTAACCCTGGCAATTATCGACCTTAACCCAATCTAGCTAGGTTAACCCTAAGCTTAACCCTGGCAATGCTCGTCCTCAACCCCATCTAGCTAGGTTTAACCTTAAGCTAAACTCTGGCAATGATCCTCATTAACCTCATCTAGCTAAGTTTAACCTTAAGCATAACCCTGGTAATGCTCGTTCATAACCCCATCTAGTTATTTTTAACCTTAAGTTTAACCCTGGCAATTCTCGTCCTTAACCCCATCTAGCTAGGTTTAACCTTAACTTTAACCCTGACAATTCTCGTCCTTAACCCCATCTAGCTAGGTTTAACCTTAGACTTAACCCTGGAAATGATCGTCCTTAACCTCATCTAGCTATGTTTAACCTTAAGCTTAACCCTGGCAACTATCGTTCTTAACCCAATCTAGCTAGGTTAACCCTAAGCTTAACCCTGGCAATGCTCGTCCTTAACCCCAGCTAGCTAGGTTTAACCTTAAGCTTAACCCTGGCAATTCTCGTCCTTAACCTCATCTAGCTAGGTTTAACCTTAAGCTTAACCCTTGCAATGCTCGTCCTTTACCCCATCTAGCTAGGTTTAACCTTAACCCTGGTAATGCTCGCCCTTAACCCCATCTAACTAGGTTTAACCTTAAGCTCCGCCCCTTAGTCAACTCACCTCTGCTAAATCGGTGCAGCAGCGGGTGCCGGCGACGTGTTGGTGGGCGGTACGACCGAGCATTGTGTGCCCCGCATGCCCCATCTCGTGGAATAGGTTCTCGAGAGACGCCGAGGTCATCAGTGTAGGCCTACCACCGATAGGGGGCGCTAGCGATAACGTTATCGCGATGATCGGATTCTGCGTAGCAATCAAATGTAGAGAATGGGGGGTGGGGGGGGGGGCCTCGATGGCGTAGAATGGCGTAGAATGGATCTCGCACCCAAACACCATAATGTATATATATATTTGTTGAATACATTCTCCCACATCTACGCTTGAAGAATAATTACAACTACCCAGTAATTTAATACACTATTTCTACACTACTCGGCTCCTCTCCTATAACCTCAACGATCTCTATTCCTTCTACTTAATTACTACAATTCATCACGATTTACCTTTTTCGATATATCAACTGTCTCCACTTAATACCGACCTTATGAGTAACACTTAAAAGAAGAATTATTTACAAGACTAATTTGAAAAGAAGTAATTGTTGAATCAGTAAATTATTCGAACATCACAAAACAATTTATTATCTCACCCACTTTTACACATTCCAATAGACTCAAGCGTCCCTCTAGCAAAAAGCCTACAACCAAAACTAAAGTATTTCTATCCAATCCGATTAATCCGAAATATTTTCGCATCTTCTCTACGATAGATTTCACTTCAATTTTTAATTCCAGAATCAACACTCTCCTTCTGAAACTAAATACTAACACCCTAGTCTATGATGTCCACTAACAAACCAAACTATATATACACCCTACACCCTTCACTACCCCCACACACCACACCTGGTAGGTGGAGTTGTCAATTCGCCGACCTGCTCGTATTGTGAAGTGACAGTCTTGTGGTTTATTGGGACGCTCGAAGAAATCGCAGTAAATAACTCCGATCTCGTCGTGGGAGGAATTCCTGACGCTCAGCTGTCAACGGTGATTAATAGAGATTGATGATTATTAGCGAATGAAGATCGAAAACCAATCTATCAAACAATAGATGATAATAAAGTTATTGTGGTTAGAATATAAAAAATATTGATCCACTAAAAATGCCAACAAAAATTAAATGATTTCAAAACAAACGTTTTTATTAAACTATAATTATTAAACTTATGCGAAGTCGATTAAACTCGTGGTTTTAATTGTTATCACCATGGCAATTGTAAGCTGTCACTCGTGCGTATATTTGTATTAATAACAATTAAACAGACTAAGAGAGGCTGGAATGTTTGAGATTTTAGATCGTTTCGCGGATCCGATAGATAAAATGGTTAACACCTTGATGACATCTTCGTGCCAAACTTCTCCATTATCCACGAGAACGGGTTCAAAGGTAATTCCGAAAATGCTTCCAAACAAATCACTGATGCCTTGCATGCAGTTTCCTATCAATTCGAATAAAATAAATGTTTTCACTATTTTTTACTATTAATAGATTATAACATATATAGTTTATAATATATAGTTTATAAAATATATAGATTATAAAATATATAAATTATAAAATATATAAATTATAAAATATAAAGATTATAAAATATATAAATTATAAAATATATAAATTATAAAATATATAAATTATAAAATATATAAATTATAAAATATATAAATTATAAAATATATAAATTATAAAATATATAAATTATATAATTTATAAATTATAAAATATAAAGTATAAAGATTATAAAATATATAAATTATAAAATATATAAATTATAAAATATATAAATTATATAATTTATAAATTATAAAATATAAAGTATAAAGATTATAAATTATAAAATATATAAATTATAAAATATATAGATTATAAAATATATAGATTATAAAATATATAAATTATAAAATAAATAAATTATAAAATATATAAATTATAAAATATATAATAAAATATATCATAATAATTATTATTGAAATAATAGTGAAATATTAATATTAATAAAAACAATACACATTGTACCTAGAGGTAAATATTCACTGATGTCGTTTACACTGATTTGTTTAGCTTTTTGCATGTAAAAAGGTAAGTCCCAAATATTCATGTCACTCTTGATTCCTATTGCATGTTGGGAAGGATCTTTTGATTAATATTTTGTGTTTGTTGGCATCACTACAAAGAGAATATTATTACAATATCACTTGTTTTACTTTTAATCAATGTAAATTATTTTGATATTCTAAGAATAATTAAAAAATTAATTCTTCAACCAGTTTAAGATAAAATAATTTTAATCTATCAAAAACAACAAATATGTTTGCCCTCTACATCTATATAGACACTATACATACCTTTATACACATTCTAACCCTTAGTGCACTATACATACACCATAATGAGTACATACTTGCTCATTTAGCCACTACTATGCACTCCCTACATCCTACGTACTCTTTCAGTTAATATTTGATTTGACAACCTGTATGTTGGGATTTCAATATATTCAAATCTAGGAGTTCTTCCTTCGCCAATGGAAGTGTTTCAGATGAAACGTGTTCCAGAAAATTCAGAACATATTCAGGATTTCCGGCTAGTGTACCTGGAGAAAAAAACTTGTTATTTCTCTTAAAAAAACTTATTATTTATCTTAAAAAAAACTTATTATTTATCTTATAAAAACCATTTATTTATCATATTATATAACTTATTATTTATCCTATAAAAACATATTATTTATCTTATAAAAACCTTTTATTTATCTTATAAAAACCTTTTATTTATCTTATAAAAATGTATTATTTATCTTATAAAAATCTTTTATTTATCTTATAAAAACTTATTATTTATCTTATAAAACCTTTTACCTTATAAAAACTTATTATTTATCTTATAAAAACTTATTATTTATCTTATAAAAACTTATTATTTATCTTATAAAAACTTATTATTTATCTTATAAAAACTTATTATTTATCTTATAAAAACCTTTTATTAAGATTATAAAAACTTATTATTTATATTATAAAAACCTTTTATTTATTTTATAAAAACTTATTATTTATCTTATAAAAACCTGTTATTAAGATTATAAAAACTAACTATGTGGTATATATTATTTAAGTATCCATTACTTAGCCTACAAAATAACTTTTGTACACATTAATTAATTACTGATGTTTACCGAGATAATCCTGTCTAACTTCCTATCATACAATGATGTCATATACCTCCATGCATCCATTATGTCATTCATGCTCATTAACACGGAACATATTTTGTGTATACTAAACATTTCACTCAGATAATCGAAACTTCATTATACTCACCTTTGAGTTCCTTCTCCGCGAAACTCCTGAATCCAACGAGTCTTGCGAGTTTTAAACGGGTTTCGACGAGTTGTTCGAGTAGGATATGTTGCGAGGAACGGTCGCCGTAGTAACAAGTGTAGCCAGCTTCCCTCACCAGGTGGTTCTCGTGCTCGGAGAAGGTGCTGGATATCTGATGGGTGTAGTCGACGCGGGTGTGGGGGAGGGGGGGAGGGTATGCGGAGGTGTAGACTGGTTTTAACTCACTTATAAGTTAAGTAATTAACTAAAAGTTAATATTTACTTTAGGATATCTAATTACCTTAAGTAAATTACCTAAAGTAAATTACCTAAAGTAAATTACCTAAAGTAAATTACCTAAAGTAAATTACCTAAAGTAAATTACCTAAAATAAATTACCTAAAGTAAATTACCTAAAGTAAATTACCTAAAGTAAATTACCTAAAGTAAATTACCTAAAGTAAATTACCTAAAGTAAATTACTTAAATAATATGTTATAAAGTAAATTACCTAAAGCAAGTTACCTAAAGTAAATTACCTAAAGTAAATTACCTAAAATAAATTACCTAAAGTAAATTACCTAAATAATATGTTATAAAGTAAATTACCTAAAGCAAGTTACCTAAAGTAAATTACCTAAAGTAAATTACCTAAAGTAAATTACTTAAAGTAAATTGCTTATAGTAAATTACTTAAAATAATTTACTTAAAGTAAATTACCTGAAATCATTTGCCTAAAGTAAATTACTTAAAGAATACGTTCTAAAGTAAATTACCTAAACGGTCAAGGTATGCCTAACATGACCACACTGGATAGCAGATGACATCAGTTCTCACCAGGGGGTCATTCGACGCACGCGAATAGGTAACCTGAAGCCCGCTTCTGCCAACGTTGAAGACGTGTCGCAGGTGTGGAGGCATATTGTTTCGACCAATCAGCAGAGAGGGTTCGTGACAGCCAATCATAAACCTCGACGATAAGTCATTGATGAGTTCCGTGATCTCAACAAACCGTTTCCTGTCGTCTTATTTTTTGGCGGCAATTTAAATTTGAATACGGCGGATATATAATTTAGCGAGAAGGAAACTTCACTAAAACATTATTTTAACGACATTTATCTACTAATTAATCAATAATTAATCTATTATCTACATATTATATGTATCACCATAATGAATTAAAATGAATATGTTATAATATATAAATATATTTGTTATAGTGATAATTTAACTATGAAGATTTTCTCATTATGATTATATAAAATGAAAAATCTATTGAACTCCGACCTCCTAACCCAGAGGTAAATGTATCCCGCTCTGCTGGAAATCGAAAAGGAAGAGTTTCTCAACTCTTTGCTCAACTTCATTATCTTTGCAAACACCATCGTCTATAGATTTCTGTATGAGTTTTATTAAAACAAATGAACAATTATTATGCCAATGATAATGTCATCAAAGGAATTTATATTTAAGATTTAGATTTATTTAATTAAAAATATTAAAATTATATTTTGATCTATAATATTTATTAATTATTATAATATTTGTGGTATGAATCGTTTTCATTTTCATATACAATTATAATACTATGTTAATATTAATATGCATATTATTAAATATTAAACTAAATAGTTAATTAAATGAACAATACAATTTAATTTTTTTGCATTACATTTTACTCTTTTGCTCTAAATAATTACTATTCATGCTCTAATAATCACTATTCATGGCAACCCTTCTATTATATTTATACATCCTTTATCTACGATCTTGATACCTATCCTCAATCTTGATCTTTACATCACCTCTATACTCTTCCGCAAAGTAAACGGACTCCATTTTTTTGTATTTCCCTCACAGCGTCAATATTTCATGTTTTAAATAACCCTCATGTCCTCCACGTCCTCCGCAAGCATCCGTTCCATCGACCCCACCCCGATGCACGTTGACTTCACCTAGCCCCTTAACAGCCGTACAACGCCGCACCTACCTTTAGGGCGTCGTGAATCGCGGCGTCGGTGTTCAAAGTCTCCACGAGCCCCGAGATGAGGACCCGGGCGGCGTTCGCTTGCCCCCGAAACTCCGTTTCCGGGTGAGCCAATCGCACGAAGTCGGCCATATCGGCCAATTGGCACAAAGAATCGGAGAGTTCGTCGAAAACGTTCACCAGGCGGCGCTGCGGAAAGGTCGTATCCGAGCCGCCCTGAGACGCCGTCACTTCTGACACTAGACGACGACACGTGTCTTGGGTACTTTGCTACACGATAAAGATGGTAGTCTTTAAAGATATAAGTTAACTTATCGATATAAACATCGACATAATCTGTATAGTTTATACTGTACACTGTACACTATACAATGTACAGTGTACACTGAATAGTGTACACTGAATAGTGTACACTGTACGGTGTATAATAATATCAGTCGGTTTTATCCTATTGAAAGTTAAAAGTTATACACTTTATCAAAATATTTTATACTTTAGTAAAAAATGTAATTTGCGAATTTTAGTAAAAAATATATAATATAAAAAAATCCTGTGTTCCCTATTTTTTTGTGATTTATGAAAATATTAACAAACTTTATGAAAAATTTACAACAAATATCTATTTAATATAAGACTATTCACATCAATACAACCACAATCAATAGAAACAATGCGGCTACCCACAATTTTCATGCTACACATCTTTATATTTATTTACGCGACATAAATAAGACTTTTGCTCAATTTAATATTTTTATATTGATATAATACTTTAATAATACTATAATACATTGTCATAAAACATAACATTTATAAGTAACACATATTTAATAAAATATAGGTTCAGATATAACTTTATCAATTATGGGAATATAGACTAGCCTACATTTTGAATAATTACTATACCTAACTGAATCCTAATAATTAGTACTAAGTTAGTACTACTAACCATCAAATCATTAAAACCAGACGCATTGGTTAGTTCTGGAATACGAAATAAACCGACATTGGCTCCACCTGGTGTTCTATGATCAAATACATTAAATGTCGACTGCAATGTTGATATCGAGCGAGTCCTAAAGAAAAGATAGAAAATGATCATCCTACTATCTTCTATACTATCTCCTACACTATCTCCTACACTATCTCCTACACTATCTCCTACACTATCTCCTACACTATCTCCTACACTATCTCCTACACTATCTCCTACACTATCTCCTATACTATCTCCTACACTATCTCCTACACTATCTCCTACACTATCTCCTGCACTATCTCCTGCACTATCTCCTGCACTATCTCCTACACTATCTCCTACACTATCCCCCAAACTATCTCCTACACTATCTCCTACACTATCTCCTGCACTATCTCCTGCACTATCTCCTACACTATCTCCTACATTATCTCCTGCACTATCTCCTACACTATCTCCTATACTATCTCCTACACTATCTCATGTAGTATCTCCTACACTCTCTCCTACACTATCTACTATAATATCTCCTACCCTATCTCCTACACAATCTCCTGCACTATCTCCTACATTATCTTCTACACTATCTCCTACACTATCCCCCAAACTATCTCCTACACTATCTCCTACACTATCTCCTACACTATCTCCTACACTATCTCCTACACTCTCTCCTACACTATCTCCTACACTATCTCCTACACCATCTCCTACACTATCTACTATAATATATCCTACCCTATCTCCTACACTATCTCCTACACTATCTCCTACACTATCTCCTACACCATCTCCTACACTATCTACTATAATATCTCCTACCCTATCTCCTACACTATCTCATGCACTATCTCCTGCACTATCTCCTACACTATCTCCTACACTATCTCCTACACTATCTCCTACATTATCTCCTGCACTATCTCCTGCACTATCTCCTACACTATCTCCTGCACTATCTCCTACCCTATATCCTACACTATCTCCTACACTATCTCCTGCACTATCTCCTACCCTATCTCCTACACTATCTCCTACCCTATATCCTACCCTATCTCCTACACTATCTCCTACACTATCTACTATAATATCTCCTACCCTATCTCCTACACTATCTCCTGCACTATCTCCTACATTATCTTCTACACTATCTCCTACACTATCTCCTACACTATCTCCTACACTATCTTCTACACTATCTCCTACACTATCTCCTACACTATCTCCTACACTATCTCCTACACTCTCTCCTACACTATCTCCTACACTCTCTCCTACACTATCTCCTACACTCTCTCCTACACTATCTCCTACACTCTCTCCTACACTATCTCCTACACTATCTCCTACACTCTCTCCTACACTATCTCCTACACTATCTCCTACACCATCTCCTACACTATCTACTATAATATCTCCTACCCTATCTCCTACACTATCTCCTGCACTATCTCCTACATTATCTTCTACACTATCTCCTACACTATCTCCTACACTATCTCCTACACTATCTCCTACATTATCTCCTGCACTATCTCCTGCACTATCTCCTACACTATCTCCTGCACTATCTCCTACCCTATCTCCTACACTATCTCCTAAACTATCTTCTACACTATCTCCTACACTATCTCCTATCCTATCTCATACACCATCTCCTACACTATCTACTATAATATCTCCTACCATATCTCCTACACTATCTCCTGCACTATCTCCTACACTATCTCCTACACCATCTCCTACACTATCTACTATAATATCTCCTACCCTATCTCCTACACTATATCCTACACTATCTACTATAATATCTCCTACCCTATCTCCTACCCTATCTCCTACACTATCTCCTACACTATCTTCTACGCTATCTCCTACACTATCTTCTACGCTATCTCCTACACTATCTCCTACACTATCTCCTACAATATCTCCTGCACTATCTCCTACATTATCTCCTACCCTATCTCCGACACTCTCTCATGTAGTATAAGGTATACACTGTCTGGTATATATCCTCCTAATTCACCTGCTACATTATTAACCTCCTTACACCTTCCTACGTACTATTACACTCCTACGCCGTACACTGTAGTGGTTACAGTGTAAACCGTCCTGTAACACGCTCGGCGTGATACAGACACCACAACTCCTACAACAGTCTAGAGTACAGTTACCCACATCAACGCAGGTAATCCAAACTAGATACTTAGTACTTAAAACGCCACTGACTATTACAATTTAGTGGGTATAGTGAAATCTAGATATAAAACTAACCAATTCTTAACAAAATGACATAACATTATAGCTTATCACGTTGAATCTGAAAATGAGTTTTACATTGTGAAAAAGGATATCATTGAAAATAACATATATTAATGTAATATATTAGAAGGTGTATACATGCTTTCTAGTTAAATCAGCTGTTTAATTGCTACATGCTCTAATTAGACTATATAATACATGAAATACTATTATTAATTTATTATACATTATAAATAATAATAAAATGTTATTTCAAAAAAATGATAATAATATATGATAACATCATATTATAGCTTATAGGCACGGATTATATTGGTCTAAAACTATAACTTAATATGACTATGTGGGCTCATCAATTATTGGATTCAAGTATGGCACATCTTGTCACCACCTATACAATATGAATCATAAAAGATAAACTATTTACATTTAAATATAAGGTGAATATGAGTAAGTTATATAATCTCTGAAAACTTTTATTTCAAATATTTAATCATACACAGAAGCAGAATCGGAATAAAATTATATAAATAGTCATGTTAATAAATCACTGAATTATATGTTATTTATGCTTTAATATTGATTCCCATATTTGATAAAAAATTAATCAAATATATATATAAAATAAATTATTCCTATATATAAATATCCTTATAAAAATCATATATAACATATATTTAATTAATATAAGTTGTAGATTTTTTAACGCTTCAAATATGCTTGATGACTTGGTGAAATAACATATTATTTTATGTATTAAATATATAATATATACATTATATAGAAATTATATACATTATATACAATCTAACTAATTATGATAGTTTTAAGTTGATTTTGCTAATGAATTTACCGAAATATGCATAAATAGCATATCACTTAATTTCATAACTTTACGTGATTGTCTCATGTATTCACTATATAACATTAATAGTTATTATCATAATAAATAGCATTATTATATTAATTAAATGTTAATGTAATATATTATATATTAACAAATAAATTAAATCAAGGTTATTTATCATTAATTGATTATATTCTCATCTTATTTACATATTAACTAGAGAATAAGTCGGTAAAGATGATCAAAATTTAAAATACAATATTTAAATAATTGTATAGTATCTTTAATAGAAATGATTTATAAATGTATAAGTGAAATGACAATTAAATATGTGAAAAATTATTTTAAATATTTAAAAAATATCAATAATATTCGAATATATATTGAATTAAATATAATTCGAGCATACATTATAATATATACAATACATTTATAAAGGTAGATATGATATACGATACTTAAAATATATTCATACTTATATATGTAATTGTGTTTGAAAATCTATTATTTAAAAAAGATGTATTTAAAAAATACTCATATATCCAAGTTAGAAAAATAAATCTAATATACGGATGTGATCTAAAAGTTTCTGGTTAATAATGAGGAGATATTTGAATAGTTTTATATATATATATATATATATATATATATATATATATATATATATATATATATATATATGTATATATGTAATTTTCTATATACTAATATATATTATGCCATTTTTAATCACAAGAATGTGTAATCTATAAACATCGGAAAGTACGTGTTAGTTGCAATAATTAATTTATTCTCATAGTTCACATGTTATAATGAACTATGTATCCTCTAGTTTATCATATAGTTATAACAGGGTGCTCTCAAAGATCTGTTCTACATATAGTGTAATCAAATAACCTAAATCTACATATTATGTGTATAATATCTACATATTTATATAAATATAAGGATTACCGTATAATATGCGCATACATTTTCACATTTATCTCAATATTATCAAGATAAATTAACCTGTAATATATCACTATTTTCATGGTTAAATATTATAAATTATTATTTTTTACATTTAGAGATACATTATCATATTATTGTCAAAATTAATAATTAAAATAATTTTGATTATTAAGAATAAATTATCCTTAAATTATATAATATGTGATATATTTATATATAAAGGATATTTTATATCCTCTATTATTTTCTTGATATTCTCTATGAGATTAAATATTACATTGCAATGTAAATCTCAATAATATATTTTTTTTTTATCTTGATTGATCTCGAAATAGTATATTAGATTATTTATATTCTACTAATACAATAAATACAAATTATGAATGTTAAAATATAACTAATATGTTTATGATATCCAACTATTTACTGATGTCCCACCATTATCAGACAACTATGTGATTATACTCTCTCTTGTATATGAGAGATATATATATATAATGAATGGTTATTATCTAACTTTGTTTACCTTGTTAAATCTGATAAAATCATCTTATCAACATATACTCACTCACTATTACATAATGTCAATATTTTATTTGTAACCATTATCTCATATCTCAGTTTTTACGAACATTTTCACAACTACTATTTATATAATATTAATAGATCTAGATCTAAATAATACTTTACACCCTTTACACTAACAATATCTGAAATTAATTTTCTAGGAAATAATATCTAAAATAGCTTATTTTGTAGAATTAAATGTTGTAAATATGACTATTGGAAAAATAATACAATTTGATTTAATCTATAGAGAATACTATTTAAATAACATATAAATATTTATTTAAGATATTAGAAATATCCAAGATTACCTTTTGGTAATCTTGGGAAATATTGAGGATTCTCGTGAGTTACGTCCATAGATTTATATTTTTTGGAAAATATAAATCTATGATTACGACACCGGTTTTAATTTCGTGAACTTTGCAGGACGTAACTACTAGTGTTCTACCCGTAAACTATGGTATCATAATTTACTTATAAGTATGTCTGAAGTTGGAAGCTCGTTATCGATAGCGACGCCACTGCTATATGAAACTGATACATTCATTGGTCATGTTATTTATCTGAAGGAGCCCATTATTTCGACAAACAAAGCAATGCGCTTCCAGCTGATATATGATCTGTAAATCTGTATAACATAAAAACTTAAAACTAATTATTTAAAAAAAAATACGTTTGTGTACAACATAAACTGTACCTCATACAATGCACAACATAAAGTGTACGACGTATAGTAATTAAATCATTTATAACCATAATCCAAATCTATGATTATAACTTAATAAACTATTCTATATATAATATCAAACCCTTATTACAGTGGAATTTGATAGAGTATAATAGTTCGTACTATAACTGCGTAGAATAGCAAATCCATCAGTATAATTCTGCTTTAACAACGTAAATCGTACAATAGATAATAATTTCGCATTTAACCAAAAAAAACATATAAATCAACTCATCAAATTAATAATGAATAATACTAGTAATATTATTAATATAATAATTACCAAAACAACTGACAACGTTTGGCCAGAGTTACGACCTAGATTACGTTAATCTTATGTTATGTTCTTAAAGATATTTAAGATATTCTTACAAATTAATATTCATTCGTAATTATAATATTCGTGTAATATTATTTATTTAAATAAATATAACCTTGGGGTCAATAAATGTGAAATATGTCAATATATAGGGATTTATATTATAAATGTGTAATATATTATATTCTAGTAACTGTATTATTTTCAATAATATAATATCTTATTATTAAAAATATTACGTTATATACAATATTTTAGATATACTACATAGTATTACAAAAATAATAATTATTAATTTAAATATATTTCTGTAAATACAAATAGGATCCTTTTCTCGCATTTTAAAAATTTATCTGTTTTTTTTATTATGTTAGTAATCTCTAAATATCTATTTATTTGCTTCACATATTAATATATTTTTCATTCTAGTATACATTTAAATATATAATAAAAACAATATAATAAATATTAAATAATGATGTACTGTTATAATAATTTCTTTAAATATAATAGATAACCTATAATAAATTAACATAATGAATGAATATAAATATATTCATAAATAATAATATATAAAAAATAACTCTAATTAATAATGTAATTTATTACTAGTAAACTCAACAAAAATTCAAATATTATTTTAAAAGAAGTATTTAAAAATACTCATATATCCAAGTTAAAAAATAAATCTAATATACGGATGTGATCTAAAAGTTTCTGGATTAATAATCCAGGTTAATAATGAGGATATTACTCAATTATAATTATGTATGTAAAATAGTATAATGCAAAATATAATATTGGACATTATATTTTAATAAAGTATTCTCGGATTAAACTATATATATATATATATTGAGTTATATAAGGATTTCATGTAAAGTTTATTTGTATTCTATATTTATATAACATTATTATAATATAAAGGACATACATTCCATTTTAACTGCATTTTTTATATATTGTGATAATTTGCAATATATATAATATAAAGATGCATTTTGATAATTGTTATTTAATAATATATGACAAATTGGTCTTACAGAAAGTACATAACTTATGTAATATTTAATATAAAATAATATTATAAAAATTGTAGAGAATTTATGATATTATATTTATGATATAAATTTCAAAATTTATGATATTTCTAATTTTCAAGAGATTACATGAATTTAAGATAAAATTAATTATAAATCTTTTAATATAGAACAATGAACGTATTAATCATATAATACTAATTTATTTATTTATTTAATTATATATTAATATTTTATTATAGGTATTATTACAAAAATAATTCATGTTTATTATGAATAAATATAATATAAGTAAATGTAATTATCAAAAAAGCATTCATATTTTCATTGTCGTAATTAATTCTTTCTTAAGATGAGTTAGATAGGTATCATTGAATAAGTATCTTACTTTATTATACTTCCTCTTTTTCATTTGAACTTCGCCATATTTTATATGTAATTATTTATTTATAATTATTAGATCTTTATGTTAAATCTCATCGCAACTAGGTGTGTTCTAGTTTCCAGAACTTCCTTTCCAGCAAATTAATTCTTTGGGAAAATTGACCATGGAGGCCCCATTGAAATGTCGACCTACCCTATAAAAACATTGTGACAAAAGGTATCAATACGTAGATAGTCTTCACATATCAATCTCTATAAATTATTGTACTGCCATAACTATTGCCTTATTTGATAAAATACTATCAGAACTATTTTAGTGATAATTCTCAAAATCCTGGAAAATTTATTATATTTAGTTTAATTTTATCAGGATATTGTATAAACATTATACATTATAATATAATACAATTTATTTAGATTATCGTTGCAATGACATTGTATCTTATATTACGATTATGTATTTAAATACAAATATTACGTAGAAGATTAATAATTCATATATTGTTAATTCGTAGATATTTATAACATAGTATACTTTATATATATGTAGTATTGGTAGTATTATCAGAAAATGCATTTAAAGAAAGCAAACAATTTGTATTGACATTTTTTACAAGATTTAGCAGAATACATTTATTGATTGATAACATTGTTATATGAAAATATATATTATATTGTTTTGTATCGTGCATATTATATTATACTATTGTATATATATATATATATATATATATATATATATATATATATATATATATATATATATATATATTCCATAGATTATAACAACATTTAAAAATAATAAACCTCAAATCAAATAAATATTATAATGATTTTTCATATATAATTGATTATTTATTTGGAAACGTAAACCCAGTTTCAGCATCTATAGAAGTAAAACATCATCTAAATATAGATGGCTTTTGATAAGACAATTTGAGAGATTTTCTAATATAAACGCATGCTTTTCACAAATAAACCTAAATAAAAATGTGTAAACATAAATTATTTATATTATTCATATCATTAAAACCAGGTTTGCTATTGTAAACGTTCTTACTTGATAAGTAAAGTATTCATTACAACTATTATCGACATTAATTACTAATATTTGTATAAGAATTTGTTGTAATTATATAAATTAAAATAACATAATTATATTAGAATACCAAATTCATCAATGTATTGTAATTACAATATATATGTTTGATCCCCTCAATTAAAATAATAATGTTCTATAAGTGTTTCACTTGTTATTGAATCACATTAATTCTAATGATTGGTTTCTGTATTTAATTCTGATTAATTCTGACTGGTTTCTGTTCTTGATTTAATATTTAATAGGATATTATATTTTAAATAATGAAACGAAATATTACAGGCATTTGTATTGAAATTTTAGAAGTTTTATGATTATTATAATTACCTTAGCTTCACTATTTTCATGAAAGTAAGTTTATTTCAAAATCAAAATATCACGCAAAATAATTTTTCACGGTATTTAAAACAGAAAAGAAAAAGGATACATAATTATCCTTTTCTTGCGTGTTTTAAAAATAAAAACCTTTTTAGTTACCTAAATTTTTAGTTATTTGTCACATGCTGTTTTAGCTCATGTATATAGTGGATTTGTTTTCAAAACTAGAGTGTACATATTTTTTAAATTACTCTTTTTCAGAAATTATTATTTTTATTTTATAAATTATTCTTTTAATTGAAATTATTCACAATTTCCATTATTTATGGAATGATTATAAACCTACAATGTATTATGATTTTTTTTACATAGATATTTGATATTTATTGCATGTTATTTGATTCAACACATCGTAGTGATTGGCAATTTAAGATTTAAATGTTGTCGTTTTATATGAGTAGTTTGTAATTTTTGATGCACCGCTCGTCATAATAGCTCTCTTGTACTAGTTTTCGTATATTTACATAATATGCATGTAATGTATAAATTAATTGTTTTATATTAATCATGTATAATATGAAAGTAAGTAATTCATTAATGATATTTTTACATTCAGAATTGTTTTAATTTTAAATATATTAAAAACACATACAGATTATTAAATATTAAATACACTGATTTGTGTAATGTTACTTTATAGTTATTTTATTATTTTACACATACATTTATAACAGGGAAGATCTCTTACATTTTATTTAATATAAATTTTAATATAAATAGAAAAATAAATAATTATTTTCAATTTTCCCTGCTATAAAATTTCTGTTTAATATAACAAAATAACTATGAAGTAACATTACACAGATCAGTGTCTTTAATATTGCTGTGTTAATAATGTTTAATAATCTGTATGTGTGTTTAATATATTTAAAATTAAAACAATTCTGAATGTAAAAATATCATTAATTAATTTAGAATAACCATTTATAGATCGCAACAACTATTAAAGTCACCTTAAAGTTGCTATTTTCTCATACTTTACATTTATATCAATACACGTACTATTATTCGTATTTTGATACTATTCTAATTATATTAATTTTCCTTTTATTTTTCTATTAAATAATAATAAAAAGTATATGCACTATTGAGTAAATCCTATATCGATATTTAAATCTAAATATCCCATTACGTATTATTTATATTGGTAGTATAAACATATTTCTAAATGTATTGTATATAGATGGGTATATAGATGGGTATATAGATGATATTACAAATTAATTAATTCGTTATTAAATATGTAATTCCCGATATCCTTTTTAGTGAATTTATACATAATTTGAATATACCTGGACTACTTACAAAGTTACACTACATTGTAGTTTTATTACAACCTTCCTATTAGATCAAGTATAAAAACAAGTTTTCTGTTTATATTTTAATAAGAAATATTTGATTATCATATAATTCTGGATTATTAATCCAAATCTAAGGTTTTCATTATGTAAACACAGACATTAAAATTGCAAACATTATTAATAATATTATTTGTAAACAAATAAGCTTAGTTAACATCTTCTCTAGGCAGTGCCTAACATATTATTTATTTTAAAATTTATTTAAATAGTTATTAAAACAAAATGGGTATGTAATAAACATCAATTTGTATTTAAAATAGTATATTAGTTATATATAAGTTGTTAGTTGTTATTAAAATTATATATTTGTATATATGCATGTAAATTTATATATTTTCGCTCATATTAAATTCCATTTAAAATATATTTTGTAAATTATTTAAATAATAATTTTAAAAACCGTGGTTTATTTTTGGAATTCATTCATTTTGTAAGCGAATTATAATCGAAAAGTAATCGGTATATAGCGAATTAATACGGAAATAAACACACTTATAAAATGTTTACGTTCTAGTTTTTGAATTTCAATTATGATTGGTATCGTTATTGGTATACATTAAAACTCTGTAAGAAATTAAACATACGTAAATTATCCTATAAATTCAGTTGTATCCAAGTCAATTATGACAACACAAATTCAGGAGATTGAATGTGATGTAGTTTGTCTACTAAAGCACATTTTATTACAACATTTTTAAAAGTTATGAATCTGCCGATTTTATAGATGTCTAATATATAAATCGTCGACAATTGACAGTATATAATTGATTGTTAAATACATCATATCAATTTAAAACTAGAACATTCTAATAATGTTGAGTAACTTTGTTCTAATGTACGGGGATTTGTTTCTTAAAATGTAATATGTTCTTTTTCAATTGGGTAAGATATGTGTTGGTGATATGGATAGAAGTTTGATAGAATTAAAACGTTTTTATAATATAAAGACTAGCTATGGAGTATCAGTTGTTGGGGATAGTTCAATTAGATAAGGCTATTGAATATTTGTTTTAAGATTAGACCAATATAGTCAACAATTATCCTGTGAGGAATAATGTGAGAGAATTAATTTAAATATATTATCATTAGTTGGGATTGTATTTTATTATTAAGTTTGTATTGAATGGCTCCTATTTTGTTGATAAAGTCATTTGCAAATTTGAACATAGTGGAACTAGCAAGTAAAGGAATATATTTTTATTATTATTAGAAGTTTATTTTTGTATTACTTTTTGTCATTGTTTTTAAGTAAATTAATAAATAAGTTTCAGCCCCTGTTTTAAGTAACTCCTGTAGTTGGCCTAAAATAAAATTTTAGTTTATTTAGGTTAGCATTAAGCCATGTAGTAATATATTCTTAAAATGTACTTATTTTAAGTGATGCCTTAGGAGTAATTTGAGGGTAATGGTTAATTTAATTTATTGGTAGGTTTTGTATTTATTTATTTTTAGGGAGATCTAGCCAGTAGGGAAACAATAGAAAATACTATCCATTTTACAACAGTGTTGAGAAGGTGACCAACAACTACAGATAATCCCGATGAGAGGTAGACGAGCGTAAGTGAACACGGTGAACATATTTTATCGCTTTTGCAGAATAATGGCTCTAGG
Organism: Osedax frankpressi; assembly: GCA_964035775.1. Lineage (NCBI taxonomy): Eukaryota > Metazoa > Annelida > Polychaeta > Sabellida > Siboglinidae > Osedax > Osedax frankpressi. Next base: position 35,959,472 of record OZ038314.1, on the reverse strand, counting down.
GTTATCTCTTATTTGAGGGTGAGCGAAGTTTGCTCAATAGTTAATAGTTAACCTTAATAGTTAATAGGGTTAGTTTAATCAAAGTTCTGATTATTTTCTAATCCGCCCTGGTATATATGGATATACCAGACCACTGTTCTGAAATTCACGCCGTAATCGACGCTCAGTTAAAGATTGGCTGCCATTTTGTCCTGTGCACTCTTTGTGTGGTCTGAAGTTCATGTCATTGATCTTCCCAAATACCCATATTTATAATGCAGGTACCTGATCAGCAGGTTTTGAATTAACTTGGACTTAATTCAATTAATTCTATAAATAATTGAGTAGGATTTTATGATCGCCAATGGAAAGATTAAATTTTATCAAAGTAGAGATTAAAGTTAATTGATGTAATCATTTGCATTAATGCATACCCTACACATATATAACACACATATAGGGTGTTTATATGTGTGTTTATTATGTTAAAGAAATTGTAATTTAATACTAATGTAGTATATATATTTGTTATCCTCTTCTTCTTTCATAAATATCTGATTTTATTTGAGTTTGATAAACTTTTTAAGTTGATTCAATGTTGATTATTTTTCTTTGTTATCACGAAGTAAAAGATTTAGATTTAATATTCCTTATTTCAATGTAATTTAATATTTAATACAATTTGATAAGAAATAATTATTTTTCTTGAATTTATTAATTAATATCTATTGTCACTAATTGTTAAAACATTAAATTCAATACTGATAGTAAATATAATTTAATATATATATTTATTATTTCTTCTTTAAAATTTGATCAAAATTTTATAGTCTTTTTTTATATATATTTAATTTTAATTATTTTTTTTGTGATACAATAATTTTTGATATTCTTAAGTCTATAATAATTTATTAATAATTATTAAAAATATTCTTTATAATTGTAATTTACAATAATACTGGATATTTTGGATATTAATTAGTAAATTATTATAGATTTATGAATATAAAAAAGAATTTCATTATCAGTTATAATTATAAAATATAACAATTGTTTTTAATATTCTTAAGTCTATAATAATTTATTAATAATTATTCAAAATATTTATTATAATTATAATTTACAATTATAGTCAACATTTTAGATAGATAAATTATTATTGATTTAAAAATATTAAAAAGAATTTCATTGTTCAGGTGAAATATTCACAAAATCGATTCTGTTTACTAATCCTTTATTTCTCAATATCTTTATTGTTATTTTTTAGTCGACTAATATGATCTTCTTATAGAGTTTTAACTTTATATAGTTATAGATATATTTATTATCTAATATCATTCATCTTAATTTAGATTGAAGTTTCATTGTCTTGCTAAATGTTGTTAATTTTAATATTACAATGATGTAATATACAAATTATAATAATTATATTATAAATTATAATAATATTAGTTATAATTATAAAGTGTTACAATTGTTTTTGATACTTAACTAAGACATTACTAGTTAGATAATGATCGCAACTTAATAACTTAATAAATAATTTTTTTCGATATTCTTCGTTACCTCCTAAAGGAGTGCATATGTTAATGTTAATGTTTATGTTGATGTTAATGTTCCACTGATTTTTTATATCATTTTATTTTGAATATAATATGTTATATTTTTATGTGTTGTAGGTCATTTTATTATCAATTATTCGTTCATATATTTTTAGATCAATAATATCAAAAGTAAATACAATCCTATAATTGTTTATCTTCATATTGTGAAGTGATCTAATAGTATATATTTTCATATTGTCTTGAAAAATTACTTATGGATTATTAAATATTAAATTTAATATATTTATTATACAATGAGTAGTTCATTATTTTATTTTCGTATTCAGAAAAAAATGAGTTTTTTTTATGGTGATCAAATATTGATCTGTATAATAATCAATTACAAAATTTCACTAATGGCTAAATTACATTAATTTTCTATTAAAAATTAATATATCATTTAATTTAATTTACATTTAATTTACTAAATTAAAAAAAGCAACTCATTTAAAAAAATCTTAATATATACGATGTTTGATAATAACTTTATTACAATATCGCTAAAAATGTATATAAATAATTAATTATTTATCTATTTTTTTTAGATAGCTCTGATTCAGACAGGGAATGGGATGAGGTCGATTGTAATATTATTGAAGAGGTCTCACCTGAAGTGCAAGTAAAATGTTTATTCTGTAAAGAAGAATTCCATATTGCCGATAAGGTTACTTTTATATTTTTATAAACAATTTCATTTGATCAATCTATTCAATCCTTCTTATGGTATCTATAGTTATTATTTGGACTAATTCATTGAACTATCTCTAGCTTTGGATACATTGTACGAAAGATCACAGTTTTAATATTTGTGAATTAATGGAAAAGAATTTATTCAATGAAATCGATTACATTAAGCTTATTAATTTTACAAGAAAAAATGTTAGTAATACAAAAATAAATAAAATCCAATATTTCTGTTATTATTACTTTTGTTTTCGAATAACAATTGTTAAATTGATATCAAAATATGTTACCTTAGAAAACTAGTTGTGATGTTCTAATAGGCCTTGAAAATAATTCTTTGTTCTGCGATGATATAAATATGAAGCCAGTTGATTGTAATGACTTACTACTGCATTTTGGTTAATATTTAGTAATACTATTTCTATCTCGAATATAAGTTGAATACATTGATTGATGAAATAAATTATTTTCATATATTAGATTAATAAAAATTGAATTATAATATTTATAAAATTAAAAATTCAATCTAATATTTATCAATTCCCTGAATTAAGATATAGAAAGTTATTTAGCTAAAAACAGTATAAGTATGGGTGATATGCTTAATACGAATTTTACGGAGAATGATAGCATTCATATTGTCAAAAAAAAGTTGGAGGAAGCCAATAATAAAGTGAAATTACTGACCGAAGAAATGGATAGAAATAGTAGGGATTTGCAAATATTAAGGTTTCCAAAAAAAATGTAATCGAAAACATTTTTTATCAATAATTAAAATTCAAATTACCTTTGCTTATAATTTTAAAGTAATATTTTTTAATATATTTAATTTTACTTTTTCGTATTTTGCATAGGAAAGTATCTACAGAAAGATTGTTCGCTGATTGCGAACGAAACATTGAGGCCAAAGTAGACCACAGTTCATACGATCCCGCTAAGACATCTGGACCAATTGAACGTTTAACTGCTAGCGAAGATTCCTCGTACGCGAATGGATATTCACATTATAGTATACACCAGGAGATGCTACAGGTTACACGATTAATTGCTACTCCGGTAAATAAGGGAATTGAGAACACAGTGTTGCAAATACAATGTATCCAATAACTATTAATATGTCAATTGATCTAGTTAGTATAAGAGAATTAAATTTAACTTAAATGCATTGTTTATTATTAACGTTTATTAATAACGTTTATTAATTATCACTCCAGGATAAAGTAAGAACCACTAGTTATATGGATGCTATAATGAAAAATGAGGATACTTTTAAAGACAAGGTAGTATCTTGCCGGGAAAAACTATTCAAATACTTTGTTTACTACAATAAACCTATTGTGTTAATAGATTGTTTTGGATATTGGATGTGGTACTGGTATACTTAGTATGTTTGCAGCTAAAGCTGGAGCTAAACATGTGTATGCGGTCGATATGTCCGATATAGCATACATAGCCCAGGATATTGTAATGTTGGTAAACCTACTTTATATATCATGTAATATTAGAAGTGTTTCTTTAATGGCAGTGAATGGATGGCATTTATGAATTATATTTATTTATGACATTTATATTAAAATATTATATTATGGTGTTCGTGTGTAGAGAATATAGAATAAATATGATATTTTACTTTATCTGTTTTAATATGATTTATAATATAATAGATAGTATATACACAGTATATTCGAGATTAATTAGTTACATTTCCAAATTACTAAACTTTTATATCATCAGCTTTCCTTTATTTACTTCTACAACTAATCTTAGAATTTTCTATAATTAAAATTTAATAAATATATTTCAGTTTAATTATCATTTATTATTTATAAATTTGCTACACTAACCCAAGTTTGAAGGGATATTGTTAATTGTATTTTTTAACTGAGTATTTAAAGAAAACGATGCAATGCCTTTACTAGTTTTTTTTACAACTTTTTTTATTATCATGTGAAATCTCCTATAAATTCAAATTTATAATTTTTAATGATTATACGAATTTCACTTTTACAGTGAGAACGGGTTTAAGGAGAAGATTACAGTATTAAAGGGGAGAATGGAAGATATAATTCTACCAGTAGATCAAGTGAACATTATAGTATCGGAATGGATGGGCTATTTCCTATTGTTTGAATCCATGCTGGACACTGTACTTTGGGCTAGAGATAAATACCTCAGTAAAGGTTTGCTTCTTTATTCTCTCCTAACAATAATAGCTCCTTTATTCGCCTAATCCTATGCGATGGTAATTCTAATTTAACATTTTCTAAAGGTGGTTACATTCTACCAAACAAGTGTTCAATACACATGTGCGCTGTATCGAACATGAAGTCGTACGAGAGGGATATAAGGTATTGGAACGATGTTTACGGCTTTAAAATGTCTTCCCTCGGAAAACACGTTCGTGATACCATTTATTTATATTCGTATCTCCTTTGTATTTTCCAGGACAAAAGTAGTACATCTGCATCGAAACTCAATTTCAGATAATGCAAGACACTCAAGTTGATACTCTTAAAAATGAATGTGTGATATCACAATCCACTTGCATAAAGGTCAGTAAACTATTTTAATACAAATATTTACCTAGTCAGAGATACATGAATTATTAAATTAACAATTATTATTTCAGGAAATTGATATATTAAGTTGTAAAATTAAAGATTTAGATTATAATGAAAAATTTCAAATACAAATAAATAAGGAAGCTGATATGACATGTCTTTTAAGTTATTTCGATATTGCCTTTGATGAATTACCTCAAAAGGTTTATATCTTCAATAAGTATTAATATATAATATTATATCAAAAACCTATAACCTATGAATTTAAATATTAATTTGATCGGAACAGGTATATTTTTCAACTTCTCCTTCTTCTGAATCTACCCATTGGCAACAAACAATATTTTTATTAAAAGAACTAAAAAAAGTTAAACCTGGTAAGTAAAATTAAATTAAAATACATAATTATCATATTTAATTTCATTATTATATTCATCATCGTTCCTTTTTAGATGAAATCCTAAATTGCGAATTGAAATGTCATAAGCACCCTAAAGATCCTAGAGCATTAAGTATCAATTTAAAGATAGACAAAGAGAATTATGACTTTGTAATGGAATGAAAATGTTATTGTTTTTATTGTTGATTATTATCGTAATAAATGTAAATAATGTAAACAATCTTAATTATTTATTAAGATTTCTATGCATATTCTGATATTTTTCAAGTTCTTGTAATGATACCGAAGGTTCAAGAATTTTTGCAGAATTCTCAAAATCATCTTGTGTAATTAATAGCTTTTCTTGGTCTGCAAATCAATATATTTTATTAATATTAGTCTTAAGTTGTTATTATTGTATTGCCTCGCAAAAGAAATTCTCGAATTATGAAAAGAGTTAAATTAATAGCGACAAATGAATTTTTACGAATTACCTGATGATTTGATTTGTCGTTTAATTGCAATGTTCACAGATTCTGCACACATTGAATATATATCTGCCCCGGTCAATCCTCTCGCTTGACACAAACTTAAAACTTTGATGAAGTCAATATCCTTCTCCACTGGGAACCTTGGTCCAATAGATTTTTTTATAGAATAATATTGTAATATGCAGTTTCGTTAAATGCCGAATTCTGCTGAACAATATCTAACTTTCTGGTTAGAGCTTTCACAATATTGATTTGATCTTCTCTATTCTCAGTGATACCCAAATAAATCATCTTATCAAATCTACGTCGAGGGTAACATTAAATTATATAATATGAGTTAATAATGTAAATAATTAATTATATAAGTACCATCAAAAAGTAAATTAATAAATTCTGTATCAATAAAATCATCTAATTGGTGATATTCTAATTAATTTTGAAAATGGGGTGTTTCATTTTTCATTGGTTATTTACGAAACACCTTATATTCAAAATATGTGATCTTATAAAACTATTTGGAGATGTTAATTTATTTTATTAGTGAAACATTCAAAAATAAAATCAGATTGATATATATATACTCAATACTAAGGTAGTTGATTGGGTTCAACGCGCAAAATGAATTATATTCGTTTGTTTTGATTCTCAATACGTTCTCTACCTTCCTGGTCGCATCAGAGATTTATCCAAGAGGTCCGGACGATTCGTGGCCGCAATCACGAACACGTTGTTTGCGAGGGAATCTAATTCTGCAAGCAACTGCGAGACAACCCTGAAGAAGTTATATATTTACTGCGAATACTGTGTTTACGTCGTATTTATGGTGAACTATTATTAGATTGTAAACAATTGTTATGGCATATTAATAATGTAAATATTAATTTATAATAGTAATTAATGTACACATTTTGAATGAATATAATAAAAAACAAAAATTCTTCATCACTTGAGTAAATATGAACTACCGTCCGAGTAGAACATAGACGTACCTGTCCATAACACCTCCGGAATCTCCGCTTTGACCTCTGTTCGGCGCGAGGGCATCTAATTCATCGAAGAAGATCACGCAGGGCGCAGCACTACGAGCTCGAGAGAAAACTGTGAAAGTGAAAACATTTAATGGTGGTACTGATAGTTGAAAACATTTAATGGTGGCGCTGATAGTTGAAAACATTTAATGGTGGCGCTGATAGTTGAAAACATTTAATGGTGGCGCTGATAGTTGAAAACATTTAATGGTGGCGCTGATAGTTGAAAACATTTAATGGTGGCGCTGATAGTTGAAAACATTTAATGGTGGCGCTGATAGTTGAAAACATTTAATGGTGGCGCTGATAGTTGAAAACATTTAATGGTGGCGCTGATAGTTGAAAACATTTAATGGTGGTACTGATAGTTGAAAACATGTTTACCATACATTTTAAATTGTGTTTTCTTACGTTTTAATAAAAGAAAATTGATTATTTTAATATTTGAACCTTTTCTAACATTCGATTCACTTTCACCAACATATTTATTTGTAAGTTCTGGTCCTTTGACACTGATTGATTTATTTTAACGTAAAGTGATTCATTATTATAAAGCTTATTAGTAATAACAGTGGTTATGAGTTATAACTTATAATTAATTCTGTAAATAATCTAATTCAAAAGTGTTAAATAATAAAATTGATGCATATGTTTAATGATTCTATTTCATGTTTTAATAGAATTTATAAAATGAATAAATACATAATTCACAATGCTATTTTTATATATTAATATTTTCAACTTTATAAAGCATAAAATTGTACAATTTTGAGAACATTTAAAAAGTTTTCCCCGATTGTATTTATATTTTAAATCGTGGATTTTAGCAGTAAATCAATATTCTAAATATCTATAATATTTATTTTTACATAGTTTATGAAAATATAGACGTAATTCATTTTGTATCCATTTAACAAATGCATTTATTTTATATTCATTTAACAAATTACTTTTATATTCATTTAACAATTGAAATTACCTTTATATTCATTTGACAATAGAAATTACCTTTATATTCATTTAACAATTGAAATTACCTTTATATTCATTTAACAATAGAAATTACAATCAAGTTTAATTCGGACAAGTAATTTTTTGTAATATTATTCTTTAAAATTTGATATTTGATTAAATATTTTTAATAAATAATAGTTACTTATAAAACTATGTAACAGTATATTTTATCTGAATACAGAGTAAATATTTAAATTGTTACTTCAAACGATAAATATATAATTTTGATAATTATGTTGAAAACAATAAATTAATTATAAATATAATAATTTCAATTTTATATGATTTTGAGTATAATTATAATACTTTTTGAAAATATTTCATTATTTGACATCTATTCATAACTTAAGTATTTTGATTTCAATAATCAAATGTTTGATTAATGAAGTCGAGTTAGCAACATTAGATTATTGGTACCAAGTACGATATCACCTCGATAAAAACATTCATTACGCTGCGTAGATGTACCCCAATAGCTACAATTGTCTGTAATGGCGGTGTCTACCGCTATTAACGTAACGCAATCCATTATTTAGAGGTCTCACCTGAAGAAAGTCAGGGAGCATTCCGTTGCAACAGCTTTGGCTAGAAGAGTCTTGCCGCAACCCGGGGGTCCGTAGAGAAGGAGACCCGACCTTTTCAAGCCTTGGCGTGGGAAATGGTGAGATAGGTCAAATCAGTGGTCCGAGTCAACGAAAAGACTCTTTTAGAATTAAATTAATGTTAGAGAGACTTATAAACTTAATGAAACAGCCATAATACATTTCATAAAATCCTGAAATTAAATCAAAATCTCTTAACATAGGATTTGGATTATGTATTACAAACTGAATATACTTTATGACTATACTTTATGACTATACTTTATGACTATACTTTATGACTATACATTAAGACTATACTTTATGACTATACTTTATGACTATACTTTATGACTATACTTTATGACTATACTTTATGACTATACTTTATGACTATACTTTATGACTATACTTTATGACTATACTTTATGACTATACTTTATGACTATACTTTATGAATATACTTTATGACTATACTTTATGACTATACTTTATGACTATACTTTATGACTATACTTTATGACTATACTTTATGACTATACTTTATGACTATACTTTATGACTATACTTTATGACTATACTTTATGATTATACTTTATGACTATACTTTATGACTATACTTTATGACTATACTTTATGACTATACTTTATGACTATAATTTATGACTATACATTAAGACTATACTTTATGACTATACTTTATGACTATACTTTATGACTATACTTTATGACTATACTTTATGACTATACTTTATGACTATACTTTATGATTATACTTTATGACTATACTTTATGACTATACTTTATGACTATACTTTATGACTATACTTTATGACTATACTTTATGACTATACATTAAGACTATACTTTATGACTATACTTTATGACTATACTTTATGACTATACTTTATGACTATACTTTATGACTATACTTTATGACTATACTTTATGACTATACTTTATGACTTTACTTTATGACTATACATTATGACTATACATTATGACTATACATTATGACTATACTTTGTGACTATACTTTATGACTATACTTTATGACTATACTTTATGACTATACTTTATGACTATACTTTATGACTATACTTTATGACTATACTTTATGACTATACTTTATGACTATACTTTATGACTATACTTTATGACTATACATTAAGACTATACTTTATGACTATACTTTATGACTATACTTTATGACTATACTTTATGACTATACTTTATGACTATAATTTATGACTATACTTTATGACTATACTTTATGACTATACTTTATGACTATACTTTATGACTATACTTTATGACTATACTTTATGACTATACATTAAGACTATACTTTATGACTATACTTTATGACTATACTTTATGACTATACTTTATGACTATACTTTATGACTATACTTTATGATTATACTTTATGACTATACTTTATGACTATACTTTATGACTTTACTTTATGACTATACATTATGACTATACATTATGACTATACTTTATGACTATACTTTATGACTATACTTTATGACTATACTTTATGACTATACTTTATGACTATACTTTATGACTATACTTTATGACTATACTTTATGACTATACTTTATGACTATACATTATGACTATACTTTATGACTATACTTTATGACTATACTTTATGACTATACTTTATGACTATACATTATGACTATACTTTATGACTATCCTTTATGACTATACTTTATGACTATCCTTTATGACTATACTTTATGACTTTACTTTATGACTATACTTTATGACTATCCTTTATGACTATACTTTATGACTTTACTTTATGACTATACTTTATGACTATACTTTATGACTATATTTTATGACTTTACTTTATGACTATACTTTATGACTATACTTTATGACAATACTTTATGACTATACTTTATGACATTACTTTATGACTATACTTTATATCTCGAACTCGCTGGTACACTGGTACTTGGATAAACCATTGGCGAATAATTCGGGTCGTTTTAAAGGCAATTCAAAAGAGTCGAGAATTTCGCGTTTCACGTTCGACAATCCGCCGATGTCCTGCCAACTGACGTCTGGGATCTGGAAGTGAACGAGCGTGGGGAGGTAGGAAATGAAGTGGGAAGATAGTTGGAACGGTGTGAACGAGAGACAGAAAGAGTAAGAGAGAAACTTAGGTAGGAGTAAGTAACGTGGGTAATGTGGATATTCAGAGAATATAAAAACAATGTAATATAAACTAATAAACCACCCAGTATTTTATTACGAACTTGAGGAAGAGACAGATTCGAAGTCTGTTTATTACGGATGCAGCCAATGGCTTCCTCAAAGTCCTTCACAGTGACAACGATTCCACTTCTTACCAAATCAATTTCTCTTTCATACGTCATCGAACCCAAATTAGAACTGTTCCGGAGTGCAAGGGAAGTGTGTAGGGAGTGTGTAGCAGTGTGTAGGGAGTGTGTAGGGAGGGTGTAGGGAGTGTGTAGGGAGTGTGTAGACAGTGTGTAGGCAGTGTGTAGGCAGTGTGTAGGCAGTGTGTAGGCAGTGTGTAGGCAGGGTGTAGGCAGTGTGTAGGCAGTGTGTAGGCAGGGTGTAGGCAGTGTGTAGGCAGTGTGTAGGCAGTGTGTAGGCAGTGTATAGGCAGTGTATAGGCAGTGTGTAGGTGTGTGTGGGCAGTGTGTAGGCAGTGTGTAGTCAGTGTGTAGGCAGTGTATAGGCAGTGTGTAGGCAGTGTGTAGGCAGTGTGTAGGCAGTGTGTAGGCAGTGTGTAGGGAGTGTGTAGGCGGTGTGTAGGGAGTGTGTAGGGAGTGTGTAGACAGTGTGTAGGGAGTGTGTAGGGAGTGTGTAGACAGTGTGTAGGGAGTGTGTAGGGAGTGTGTAGGCAGTGTGTAGGGAGTGTGTAGGGAGTGTGTAGGCAGTGTGTAGGGAGTGTGTAGGCAGTGTGTAGTCAGTGTATAGGTAGTGTGTAGGCAGTGTGTAGGCAGTGTGTAGGCAGTGTGTAGGCAGTGTGTAGGCAGTGTGTAGGGAGTGTGTAGGCAGTGTGTAGGCAGTGTGTAGGTGTGTGTGGGCAGTGTGTAGGCAGTGTGTAGTCAGTGTGTAGGCAGTGTATAGGCAGTGTGTAGGCAGTGTGTAGGCAGTGTGTAGGTGTGTGTGGGCAGTGTGTAGGCAGTGTGTAGGCAGTGTGTAGGCAGTGTGTAGGCAGTGCGTAGGCAGTGTGTAGGCAGTGTGTAGGCAGTGTGTAGGTGTGTGTGGGCAGTGTGTAGGCAGTGTGTAGTCAGTGTGTAGGCAGTGTATAGGCAGTGTGTAGGCAGTGTGTAGGCAGTGTGTAGGTGTGTGTGGGCAGTGTGTAGGCAGTGTGTAGTCAGTGTGTAGGCAGTGTGTAGGCAGTGTGTAGGCAGTGTGTAGGCAGTGTGTAGGCAGTGTGTAGGGAGTGTGTAGGCAGTGTGTAGGGAGTGTGTAGGCAGTGTGTAGGCAGTGTGTAGGCAGTGTGTAGGTGTGTGTGGGCAGTGTGTAGTCAGTGTATAGGCAGTGTGTAGGCAGTGTGTAGGCAGTGTGTAGGCAGTGTGTAGGCAGTGTGTAGGGAGTGTGTAGGGAGTATGTAGGCAGTGTGTAGGGAGTGTGTAGGCATGGTGTGGGAAGTGTGTAGGGAGTATGTAGGCAGTGTGTAGGCAGTGTGTAGGCAGTGTGTAGGCAGTGTGTAGGCAGTGTGTAGGCAGTGTGTAGGCAGTGTGTAGGTAGTGTGTAGGGAGTGTGTAGGCAGTGTGTAGGGAGTGTGTAGGGAGTGTGTAGGGAGTGTGTAGGCAGTGTGTAGGCAGTGTGTAGGCAGTGTGTAGGCAGTGTGTAGGCAGTGTGTAGGCAGTGTGTAGGCAGTGTGTAGGCAGTGTGTAGGCAGTGTGTAGGCAGTGTGTAGGCAGTGTGTAGGCAGTGTGTAGGCAGTGTGTAGGCAGTATGTAGGGAGTGTGTAGGGAGTATGTAGGCTAACTAGTATCGCATGAGGCGAAGACGACAATTCACATTTGCACAGTGGACTAGTTCCTTAAGGTCATCGTACAGGAAACCCTGCAAGAAGGAATTAACCAATTAGTAAACACTAATTTATAAAAATTCATAAAATTTAATGTCGCAATGTTTAAATTTCATATTATGTTACGATTTTAAAAAGTAATTTTACAACAATAATTAATAATTTAAATAGGATATTAATTTTTAAAGTAATCAAGATAACAACGAATAAATGTTGATTATAAAAATAAGCATAAGTTAAAGAAAGTTGTAAACCGCAGTAATTTCTGCGAGGTGAAGCAAATTGCCAGAGAATGATGACTCATCAATAAGAGAACAAAGGATGTCAAGTCTGTCTTGGCAATTCAACGTCTGCAAATTACTTAAAACTCTCAACGAAATTCAAATTACAAATCGGATAATAGACATTGCGGGTTATGATATATAATTCATTTTATATCTGTTTTATGATTTTCTCTGATAAATCAATATTGTATTTAGATTAATGTCTTATATTCAAAATACACATCATAGGAACTTTACTAAATCTATGATAAATAAAACTACCAATAAATAATAGAATACTTACAATAATTAGATGTTATCATTTCATATTACAGAATAATGCTTTAAATTTAGGAAAAGAAAACATTTTATTATCTTTTCTTAACTTATGTTATTGTGTTTCATCTAAGTTCTTGTAAATGGAGATTTATAATTTAATAGTAATTATTACACATTCTAAGTATTTTAAATCAACGAAAACTTATTTTTTTGAGTTTAGTTTTATGAATAATTTTGTAAATTTATTCTTTTTGGATATTTATTTTCTAAATATATTTCCTGGTATTATTAAATTTGATATAATCCACGGTAACCCGTCCAGACTACACGGTACGCAGCCACTAACCACTAACCAGTATGTCTAGGTGGTGCATGAACATGGAGTAAGCATCCGAGACCAATTTACATTGGTCGGATGCACGTGCAACGATAAAAAAACCAGCAGATCGAGAAGCCACAAGACGCTTCAATGTCCTCAATGCCCTTGTATCTTAGACGGACACAACTCATTGTTAGATTAGTGATTGTATCATATTCACACTTAACACTTATTGTATTGTATTGTATTGTATTGTATTGTATTGTATTGTATTGTATTGTATTGTATTGTATTGTATTGTATTGTATTGTATTGTATTGTATTGTATTGTATTATTCATAGGAATTATTTTCTTCATCTTTAGTGAAGTAAAATTTTAAGTTATCAAACCAAAATTCTTTCGAAAATCTATATTTAGACTCAGATCAACGAAAAGATCAAAACTTAAATAAATATCTTAATCAAGAGATAATCTAAGCACTATGTATTATGGTAATTTAGGTTGAAATAGGGGGGCATGACTAGGGACCATGGTAGGGTATGCTGAGATGGGTGCGATGGGGCGTACTCCGTAGCTATTACCATAGTCGTTGGAGGACATGTCGCCCCCGAAGCTCTCGAAGTTCTCCAAGTAGAGGCAGCACGGGTGCCGAGCTCCGTCGAGTAAATGTTTCACGCGAGTCTCCGATGTATCACCGGGAACCTGGTATGCGCAGTTCACCTGGTGGTAGAGGTAGGGTAGAGAAAGGAGGGGTAGGGGAGAGGTAGGGTAGAGAAAGGAGGGGTAGGGGAGAGGTAGGGTAGAGGTAGGGTAGAGAAAGGAGGGGTAGGGTAGGGTAGAGAAAGGAGGGGTGTGGTAGAGGTAGGGTAGAGAAAGGCGGGGTGGGGTAGGGTAGAGAAAGGCGGGGTAGGGTAGGGTAGAGAAAGGTGGGGTAGGGTAGAGGTAGGGTAGAGAAAGGAGGGGTGTGGTAGAGGTAGGGTAGAGAAAGGCGGGGTGGGGTAGGGTAGAGAAAGGCGGGGTAGGGTAGGGTAGAGAAAGGTGGGGTAGGGTAGAGGTAGGGTAGAGAAAGGAGGGGTAGGGTAGAGAAAGGAGGGGTGGGGTAGGGTAGAGAAAGGAGGGGTAGGGTAGAGGTAGGGTAGAGAAAGGTGGGGTGGGGTAGAGGTAGGGTAGAGAAAGGCGGGGTGGGGTAGAGGTAGGGTAGAGAAAGGCTGGGTGGGGTAGAGGTAAGTTAGAGAAAGGCTGGGTGGGGTAGATGTAGGGTAGAGAAAGGTGGAGTGGGGTAGGGTAGAGAAAGGCGGGGTAGGGTAGGGTAGGGTAGAGAAAGGAGGGGTAGGGTAGGGTAGGGTAGAGAAAGGAGGGGTAGGGTAGGGTAGGGTAGAGAAAGGAGGGGTAGGGTAGGGTAGAGAAAGGCGGGTTAGGGTAGGGTAGGGTAGAGAAAGGAGGGGTAGGGTAGGGTAGGGTAGAGAAAGGAGGGGTAGGGTAGGGTAGAGAAAGGCGTGGTAGGGTAGGGTAGGGTAGAGAAAGGAGGGGTGGGGTAGAGGTAGGGTAGAGAAAGGCGGGGTGGGGTAGAGGTAGGGTAGAGAAAGGCTGGGTGGGGTAGAGGTAGGTTAGAGAAAGGCTGGGTGGGGTAGAGGTAGGGTAGAGAAAGGTGGGGTGGGGTAGAGGTGGGGTAGAGAAAAGCGGGGTGGGGTGGAGAAAGGCGGGGTGGGGTAGAGGTAGGGTAGAGAAAAGCGGGGTGGGGTAGAGAAAGGCGGGGTGGGGTAGAGGTAGGGTAGAAAAAAGCGAGGTGGGGTAGAGAAAGGCGAGGTGTGGTAGAGGTAGGGTAGAGAAAAGCGGGATGGGGTAGAGGTAGGGTAGAGAAAGGAGGGGTGTGGTAGAGGTAGGGTAGAGAAAAGCGGTGTGGGGTAGAGGTAGGGTAGAGAAAAGCGGGGTGGGGTAGAGGTAGGGTAGAGAAAGGTGGGGTGGGGTAGAGGTAGGGTAGAGAAAGGAGGGGTGGGGTAGAGGTAGGGTAGAGAAAGGAGGGGTGGGGTAGAGGTAGGGTAGAGAAAAGCGGGGTGTGGTAGAGAAAGGAGGGGTGTGGTAGAGGTAGGGTAGAGAAAAGCCGGGTGGGGTAGAGGTAGGGTAGAGAAAAGTGGGGTGGTGTAGAGGTAGGGTAGAGAAAAGCGGGGTGGGGTAGAGGTAGGGTAGAGAAAGGCGGTCAGTGGTAAATATAGGGTAGAGAAAGGCGGGGAGTTGTGCGGGGTAGGGTTGGTGCGGGAAGTTAAAAGGGGCTTCATCGGTGATAGAGTATGTTAACATGTAGTGGGAAAGGGCTAATGGTTAGTGGTTAGTTATAGGATATGAGGGTAATGGGACGTAGGGGTAGGTTAGTATAGTCTACGATTAACTAAGTTATTGGGTGTAGAGGGTAATAGAAAATACACATTATCTTAACTTATGATGGTAAGTAGGGTGGTATACAGTATGTTGGTTAGTATATGCAGTAGGTGAGTATATATAAAGATAGTAGAAAGTATGGTAAAGGTAAAGGTAAATGTACATGTATAGGTAAAGGTAAAGGTAAAGGTAAATGTAAAGTAAAAGTAAAGGTAAAGGTAAAAGTAGATTATAGAGGAAAGGTTAACTAGGTAATTAGGAATAGTATATTGAATATGAAGTAAAAGATTAGTGTACAATTAATAAAAGATAATCAGTAAATCCATTTATTAACTTACTTTGAATCGATTGTTTATATGGAAAATAGATTTTGGGAAGAAAGAAGTTAAAATATTTAGTTGCAAACCTTACAGACTTAATTATTTAATTTAATGATTTCAACTCGAACACAACTAATACATTGCCCTTCAACTAATTCCCCTGGTGGATTTAATGTTAACCTTTAGATTCTAATCGTGGAATATCAGTGAAAAGATGTAGAAGAACAAAAAAGAGCATTTTAAATCAAATTTTTGGAGTCAAAAAAATAACGAGGAAAATCTTTTTGCAAGAATTTTGACCAACGATCCGACGAAATTTCAAAGAATAATTAGCAGGACTAAAAATGAATGATAATGAGATGTAGAGAGATTTTCTGATCGGAACGAAGGGATAAGATAATGAGATATGATGATGATGAGATAGCGTCGGGGTACTGTACATTTCCTGCACACAAGATTCAAAAGGATAAATAAAAAGAAGATGGATAGAAATCGTTGGGACATTACATCAAAATATGTGGGATGTATAGAATGAGATCAAGAAATATAGCTATAGATACATATTTCTGTGTATGTATATATAACTTTAAGGTTCAATGGATTTAACAAAATTCCTTTAAAGTAGCTCTTATTAAATATGGTTAATATATTCTCTAGAACTATTTATGATAAAACTGGCAAATTAAAACTTATATATTATTAACTTTACTGGCTTTTTGAATTTACTTCTGGTCTGTTTGCGTAATACCATTGGTTAATATATTACGATGGGGAAATACCTGATATACAAATAAATAATACCTGTATATAAATCAAAGGTGTATTTTTAGATAACCTTGTAAAAGTGGATACCCAAAGATGAGGCTAATTGTTCCACCACTACGCCGACCCCAATCGCAGATGGACCCTTCAGCAGTATAGAGGATGACATTTCAGCGCTGAAGAGCAAAATAATAAATATCATTTAAATAGTTGTACTACGTGAAAATAATATTTATTAAATAAAGTATAAATACAATACATGTAATTGATTCATTAAACAAAGTATTTATTAAATAAAATGATATTAAGTAAATATAATAAAGTATTGAAACAGTAAACCACTTATTAAACAAATATGTAATTGAATAAATATAACATAATCTATTAGTAATATACCTTCCATGGTTAAATATAATTTGATATGAGATATACACTTAATTACTATTAATCTAATATGCAAAATGTATAATACTGATATCCACCACATAATTAATATGATTTCATACAAAGGTGGAATAACCTGTTATTTAATAGTGGCCTAATTATATCATCCAGTTTCTTATAGATTGAAAACAGATTGCTGTCGAGTGAGAATCGTAATCCGATTTCATTTACATTTGGCACTCGGCTGTTTGTATCTTTAACCTGTGAATGTGTTCGAAGTTGCAGTTACAACAATCAAATATGCTTCTCATTTCACACAATACAAGAATATTAGTGTAATAATATTCTCGTAATAATTTGTAATTTTGTCACCGATAACACATTTACATAACAAATAAGATTCTATTCTACCATTTTCAGTAAATCTCTTCACAATCTTTTACAAATTAAAAACATATTTGTTATTCTACAATATTGTAAATCTAATGAAAATATGACAAATTATATCAAAATAAAATGTTTTTTTTTAATTGTTAAAAAAAGCAAGATTATATAATATTATTAAAATAATTATTATCAAAATAATCTGATCAAAATATGGAAATTTTATAAATATTATTTTTGTAATAAATAGAAATTACTGAAAAAGATAAAATTACTCAACAATATTTCAAATATTATGGAAATCTTTAATACTGTGGTAAAATAGATATTTAACATATGTATAATATATATAGTATATACATTACACATTATATACAAAGAATGATTACAAATCTTATTTAAACAATTGTTAAATAAATCAGTGAATAAACGTAATACAATTATTAGTATTTGGTGATAATTAAATATAAAATATATTTTCAAAATAACTAAAATGATTTTCAATTTTATAATAAAAATACAAATTTCCTACAAATTTGGATCACTAAATGAATAAACTACGAGATATTTTAACAATTTCAGTTATCTTGAATACAATATAATTTTGTGTTTATGACAACCTGAATAAGTGTCATGCTCGACGATGTAGCTCGTACAACTGTACTTTGGTCCGGATCTACTTCGACTACTTTGAAATGAACATAGACGTCACTTTTACCTAGATTGTGATAAATAACAACAAAATATTAAATAAATAACAATATTCATAACAAGTATATTCTATTAATAATTATATTATAATCATTATTGCTAATTATAAAATAGAAAATACATTTTAACAATAACTAACTATCGATCTTTATAGAGAAAACATCATTTTTTTGCAGAAATCTACAAGTTTTGTATAAAGATTCAAATAATTAATAATAAATATCACAAAGTGAATTCTAGTCATAAATTATATAAATATAACAAATAATATTAAAAATGTAATAAAACATCTAATTATATATTATTTTAATTAACCTATAAGTCTTAAAGTAATCTTTTAATTGCTTAGAAAAATCATTATCATTATTATAATTTGGTGAGACGATGCAGGAAATGGTGATTTTATCAACCAAAGGGGGAAATAATTCTTTCATTAAAGTTTTTGCTAATATCTGCAATATAAATTAAATATTATAAAATAAATCATGTAGAACGAAAATAATATTTAATTTGTGTTTTTTATAGATAAACTAACTCGGAATCTTAAATTTTTCTTTTTTAAACAATTGAAATATAAATGAGATGATACATAAAATACATGATTTTCTTTAATTTTGAAATCGTTTAATACACATATTTCAGCAGTTCTATATTCATTATTTGATTGTTTTATTTCAATAAAATCACCAGTTACAAGTTTCATATTTAATGAAGTGTAATTATTAATAAATATGCAATTATAATAATCTTGAGTTATTCCATTAATGACTAATTCTGTGATATTATTTATTACGACGCATTTAATTGAATAGACTAATTGGTCAGATAAAGTAGATAAAGAATCTCTGTCATTAACAATGAAATGATCTAATCCTAATTTTGAAAATGAAGAGGTATTTTTTAACATCTCCGAATTAAAATTTTTAATAACAATTATTTCAGTTTTCAGAGATAGTTTTCCTTGTTTCAAAGGGGAACATTTTTCTATTAGTATTGAATTATTATTATTATATAGATTTAGAGAATGTTTCTCTTTTATTAAACCTATCGAATTGTTTAAGACTGCAATCATTAACTTCGAAGATATAGATTCATTTTGTAAATTCAAATCCTTAATATATTCTGGTGATACACGCAAAGTTACTGATTCTAAATCGAACGATCCGACAGGTATTGCATAAATTAATTGATTAAAAGATAATGTATTCATTGAAGTAAATGAATCTGTGCACATTAATGGTATGATGGTATTATTCGATATTTCAAAGTTATTTTCAAATTTGATTTCAATAAAATCTAGAAATGTTATCCTATTAACTTTTTCTTTAAATACACTATATGCATAAAGAATAGTCCTATATTCTTGTTTATCATTATGGTATGTTGGAGTACAAGCAGTACAGGCGGGGTTATTACTATTATCCGATTTAATTATTTTAAAAGTATACATTTTAAATATTTATTTTATTTATATTTAGAGTAACCAATCACTGGATTTTAGTGATATTCATAATTACCTTGACGTAAATTAAAAACATAGAAGCGAATTAATATTAGTATAAAATCACATTATAAAATGAATCAATATTATCGATTATAAAGATATATATTCTTATTTCATTAATACATCGATAAATAATGCATTTTGCTATCTAGAATCTATAACATATGTAACATTGCATATGAATCATAAGAATATCAGATATTGTAACTCTATTTACTAGATAAATAATCTAATAATTAAATCCTAATTTTTAAACTCTAAATTACAAGTCATTATAATTATAATATAGAATACATTCATATAATAACTATTGTATCTATTATAGTAATATATAAGATTACCTATAATAACAAATATAAATCATTTGTTAATTTGTTAAAAAATATGAAACCTACTAAAAACCAGTTTCTCAACACCAAACTGTTACTATAAATCTTAAGTAATAGTTCAGCGTGCTATTTAAAATATGTTAATGTTTTATTACCACATAGAGTGAGATTATAGTTTAGCGTATTGTGATAATTATAGGACGTGATAGCCTCTTTTGTCTTACAAGTTTTGTCATTATCTACCAACCACTATATTATATTCTGTGTTTATTAGTGCTTTATTTAATTATTAATATATATACTCCTTCAATTTAATTAACATATGTTACTTAAGTATATACTTATGAAGTTTATATCTGAATATTTAATAATATAAACATCTGTATTTAGTATAATTCTAACACGGTAACATTTGAATCAGCGTTAACCAGCTTTTAAAATTTAGCTTAAAAAATCGGATAACCAGCTTTTAAAATATGTTATATCCACATTACATATATATAGGTGCATTTATTTGATAGGTGAGCAAAATCACATTAATAAATGAATAATAAAATATTTCGGAGAAGTAGTACGAGAATAAGAAATTTAAAAAGAATTTCAACTATGTTAAAATGAATTTTATTCTAGTTGAAAAAATGTAATAACTGAGTGCGAGTATTTTCACAGTAAATATAAAATAAAGAGACAAATTATATATACAAATAATGAAGAGGGTTTTTAATTATAATTTTAATACTATAAATTTTAAAACGAATTATGGTGATCACGTTATATAAATTATACATCGAAGAAACTGGTGAATTTATATCTTATTTTGTAATCTTTTTATGATATTATCAAATATATTTTTGGATATTATAATAGCGTTTTTTAATTTGTTTAAATTGTTTAATTTAGATTCAAGAATATATAATAAAATCACAAATAATGTATAAGCAATAATAATACATAATACATAAGCCAGTACAATAATAATACATAAGCCAGTATTAGATTGATAATCTATTAACAAGGTAACTTAGGTAATCAATATATATATATATATATATATATATATATATATATATATATATATATATATATATGTGTATATATATATATATATATATTATGTTTTTATGTTTTTTATAATCATAATTATTAAGCAAATGATATATTTTAAATAAAAATAAAATAGCCAAAAAATGCAAAATGTTAATTACCTACCGATTCTCGCGTTTTAAGTCAATTCGATAAATATTAAATCTTCCAGGAGTAAAAAATGCTGGTTTCCATGCAAATCGGAAAAAGTCTCCTAAAAAGTGCTTTATTGTATTTAATTTCCAACATATATAAATATGATATCAGTAGGGTACCTAAGAATACCAGGTGTACTTTTATTTTTTGAGAAATGCCCTAATACACAGTTACTAAATATAAATTAAACTATAATTATAATACATAATATAAATGCTTATTAGTTGTATTATATAATAACTTATTATACATAAATATGTTATATCAATCCTTATTATATCTCGTTTACTAATAATTATTATATATGTATATTTATAATTAAAATCTGGTATTATTAATAATAATTATTATATATATATAATAATTTGTAATAATTTGTATATAATAATTATTACAAATCTTGTCAATGCATATTAAGATATTTATAATTAGTGTTTATAAAGAATGAATTCATTGTCGAACAAATACGTAAGCAACTATTAGTTTTCATATGGTTACATAATAATAATAAAGCTGCGTCACGATTACATTAAATATGTATTAGAAAATGTGTATACAATGTTTAAATAGTAAAATAATAAATTATAATGACAAGTCTATAATATTAATTAATATATCTTATTCAAGAGTAACCCAAGTTGTAATATTAATAATAGCATATTTATATTAGTAAATAGTTATTTTAATAGTATTAATTATTCTAATAATTTAAAAATAATTTGGATAATTTCCCAAATATAAATTATCGTAACTTTTTTAATAACAATTATTTTCAAATACAATCTACATATTAAAGTTAGACTATTGTATTACCTATATAATGGTATTACAAAAAGTATAATTAGTTAATTCATTAATATTATATACATTAGTTATGTTATTCAGTATAAAATATGTATATTATTTTTTTATTTAATCAATAATATTTAATTAATAATTAACTATACATCATTTATATGAATTTTATTAAAAAGATAATTAAATTCTCTTTAAAAATATGATAACTTATAATTATCGAATATTATTATTTGATAATGCAAAAGTATGTTATGTGAGTAATAGCATAAATTTATAATATATACAAAAATCGATGATGAAAATAGAGCATACTTTTGAAAAATCTGCGGGAGGTAAAGGGTTAATAGTAAAATAATTAATATTAAAGTAATTTAATAAGTAAAAATAACAACAATTGCGAAATTATAATACAGCTTAATTATACATTTTCAACCATAACAATTTAATTAGTACATTGTATTATTAGAACTTATTATAATATTATTCATATATCATATGATATAATTAATATTATTATTAATGTAATTACGCTAAATAATAATGTATTTAGTATCGTAATTAATAATAATATATATAGAAACATCATAAATACACATCAACACCTTTAGTTTGAACTCCTTAAGGATTAATTTCTCAAAGATTTCTAAGGAATACGAAGCGCCATACAAAGATTTAAATAATATTTATATTGTTCATTGCAAGAGCAAATGAAAACATTTTATATAATACACTAACATAAAATAAATCTATTAACAAGTTTCTCAGTTTAAATAACAGAGGGAGGTAAAGGGTGCACCTAATAAATAAGCATGATTATGTATTATAAATTTATGAAATTGCATATACAATGCACATTGTACATTGTACAATGTACAATGTATATTATAATTTTACTGTGTACATTGCACAGTTTTAAATAATGCATGTTTATCTGCATATATTTCAAGTGTGATAATAAAGTGAAAAATATAAATGAGCATGTAAAGATTTCAACCGAAAATACAATGAACGTTAGACTAATTCTTAGCTTTAGTTTAGTGCTACGTATCGAGGTAAAGCAGACACAATGTTCACATCATTGTAATATTCACATGTTTATATTTAGCAGTTTATATTATATATACTCGATCTTAATTCAACTCGATACTTAAATTATATCCTGTTAATGCATGTCCATGGTAAATGCTTTAGTTTATAATTTTATAGAATATCAAAATAAACGAATATTCATTAATGAATTACATTTTTAAATTATAGATAACTAATGATAATTTATTACACAAAAGTGAGATTTAAAACATGTTATTATACAAAATTCTTATAAAGTATTAGTTATTTTTTGTAATTTAAAACTTTAAATAACGAAAATCATATTGCAGGTTATAATAAGAAAATAGGTTATGATAAGAAAATATTTTAATATAAGAAAATAGATTAAGATACGATAATATAATATTAAGATAAGATAAGTTAAAATAAGAAAATAGGTTAAATTAAGAAATTAGGTAAGATAAAAAAAATAAGTTAAGATAAAAACTAGATTATGATAATAAAATAAGTTAATATAAGAAAATAGATTAAGATAAGAAAATAGGTTGTGATGAGAAAATATAATTATTATAAGAAAATAGGTTAAGATAAGATACGTTAAGATAAAACATACATTATGATAAGAAAGTAGGTTAATATAAGAAAATAGATTATGGTATAAGATAGGAAAATAGGTTATGATGATAAAATAGATTAAGATAAGAAAATAGGTTAAGATAATAAAATAAATTAAGCCAAGAAAGTAGATTATGATAAGATAAGAAAATAAATTAAGAAAATTAAGATAAGAAAATAGATTATAATAAGTAAATAGGTTATAATAAGAAAATAGGTTATAATAAGAATATAAGTTATAATAAGAAATAATTTACGATAAGAAAATAAGTCATGGTAAGAAAACAGGTTATGATTACTTATGAGAAAGAAGTAGGTTATTTCAAAATATTTAGTTTAAAATATAAAATTAATATTGTATTATTAAATATTAATCCTTTAGTAACGTAAGTAAAACTATTAGACGTGTATACTATATTTTCATAAAAATCTAAGTTTTATATATTATTATAAAATAATATTATATAAAATATTTATATAATATTATCTAAGATTACAATTTGTTAAGTAATCTTGGATATTATTTTATAAGGTATATCTTATAATCTAATTTATTATACTAAATGTAATTTAATATTAAATAAATATAAAAATAATACATTTAATTGCATTTTACTATACATAATATATAAAATAATTTATTATGTTCATTGATCATGATTTATTAAATTAATTAATATAAAATAAATTTATTATAAACATTAATGTTATTTTTAATCTTAAAATATTATTATTTTAATCGGGGATTGTTCCAATGCCTAATTCAGTTTTTAAATATCATTATTGATAATTTCAAATCCGAGTATATTCGCAGTCTAATTGTATAAATATCTTGGATATTTATACTATCTGCTTTTATCATAGATTTAATTATAAAATATAAATCAATGGACTTTTGAATCAATAAATAATGCATTAATTTAATCTAAATATTAGTTGCTGTTGCTAATGTAATGCAACTATCAAAGATAATAAAATAAAATTTTAAATTTTCTATATCGTAATATATATTTAAAAAAAATATATATTATAGAATAGGTTTTAGAAAATACTCTTTCTATAATATGTGAACATATTTTTGACCATATATTGAGTAATATACTCTATTGGAAGACATCTAATATGCCAAAGGAAATAGCGACAATGCATTATTACCTAGTATGCGGCCTAGCGATAAAATGTAAAAGGATAAGCCCTGTTTAAATTATGGTCTACGTTTGTCATTTAATTTTATAATCTTTGATGAAAATTTGAATACAAATTATTTTCATTATTATATAATATTTTGATGAAGTAGGTTTAAAATGTTATTCAAACTGGTGGAACACTCTTTTTACTATTTACAGACACCATGCACTATTTTGAAGGAGTATTAAAAAATATATTTATCAAAACCTGGAAGACAACACTAATTTGCATCGTATTTTTTACTCTTGTTGAGGAGTATTCAGACTTATTACGGTCTTATCAACAATCTACCCGTCACGATTTTATGAAAGAATACAGTGATTACTGCAACAGAAACTTATATTCATTAAATTATAATAGTCATACAAATTCATTACTGGAACTATGCTCATGTATACCAGACGGTTTAGGTTGGTTCAGTAAATTTGATTTGTTTGAATTATAATAATTATATAATAATTTTTAATATATGATGTTATATTACAGATATGATAATGATATATAATAACATTATTATATATTAAATATTTAATATATATTAATATACACTCTGATTAAGATGATTTACATGAATGTACTGGGAAGAATCCCCATTGTGCTTTACACTTGTGAAATCACTAATTTGCCCTTATAACCTAATTAGGTATGCAATCTACAGTATTCGTGTTTAGAAATATTGACTAAAGCTAAAAAACCGATAAAATAGACATCTCTCGTAAATTCCTATTGATTATCTAAATAAATTGATAGGTTTGATAGATTTGTAGAGATTAAATAACTAATTGAATATGGTAAGGGAGATGGTGTGGGAGATATAGTAGGGGAATATAGTAGGGGAATATTATAGTGGGGGGTAATAGTAGGGTGAATATAGTAAGGGGATATGATAGTGGACAATAGTAGGGAGGAATATAGTGTGGAGATTTAGCAATGGGAATATAATGTAGAATATATTATGGTGATATAGTAGTAAGGGTTTAGTATAATGGGAGCTATAATAGCAGATATAATAGCAGTTTTATGTTTATTTATGGTATAAATTATGTTATTTATAATTGGTAAATTTTTAAATTCCTCTATTTTATGCCTGACAATGTTCCCCTACTATATACCCTCACTAAATATCCACTACAATATCCCCATGCATTATATTCCCCTTCAATAACCCTCCTACAATACCCCTCCACAATATCCCTCCTTCAATATCACAGCCCTATGCCCCTCTACAATATTCCCTTACTATATATCCCTAATCAATTTGTACTCAACAATTCTCATTAGATTGTTCTGACCTATTTCAATACTTTGAATTAATGCAATATATTAAATTAATACAATATATTAAATTAATGCAATATATTGAATTAATGCAATATATTGAATTAATACAATATATAAAATTAATGCAATATATAAAATTAATGCAATATATTAAATTAATGCAATATATTAAATTAATACAATATATTAAATTAATACAATATATAAAATTAATGCAATATATTAAATTAATGCAATATATTAAATTAATACAATATATTAAATTAATACAATATATTAAATGAATACAATATATTAAATTAATGCAATATATTGATTCAATATATTAAATTAATTTTCTTTTATAATATCCGGATATCTACATGCTACAATATATATGTATGTATATTCCATAGAGATCATTATCTGAATTCACATTCACATATCCTAACATTCTCATGGGGCGCTTAGCATAAATACTACCTTTACCTCACATACATTATTTACTCTCGGAGATTACTTTGTTGAATAACTAAACCATTGTGATTGCGCTACCACGACTTTGTATTCGTGTTTGTTCGCAACTGCCCGTACAGTTTGATACGTTTGCGAGTATACGCACGGACTAGATAGTTGCATCTAGGACTAGATAGTTGCATCTAGGACTAGATAGTTGCATCTAGGACTAGATAGTTGCATCTCATTTCTGCGTGTTTTCAGTTCTTTAAGTATCTAATATATATTTGTTATTTTAGTTTTCCTGCTCATTGATTATTCCCTTTAAATTGAATTATAAACATTCGACGCGTAACTAATGAAAACGACTGAATTACGACGGTTGCCATGGAGATATATAGATTGAATATAAACCTTTCCTTATTATTGCAGTCGGCTACAAGCAGGTGAAATTCGAAATGCCGACCATAGGTGACCTTGAACTCAGACACACCGAACTCTCCTCCGGAGGTTATGATTTAGACACGGTGACAATGAATGTATAGGGACTCAGTCGCTAATAGACTGTGTTAGAAGCTAATAGACTGTGTTAGAAGTTAATAGACTTTGTTAGAAGTTAATAGACTTTGTTAGAAGTTAATAGACTTTGTTAGAAGTTAATAGACTTTGTTAGAAGTTAATAGACTTTGTTAGAAGTTAATAGACTTTGTTAGAAGTTAATAGACTTTGTTAGAAGTTAATAGACTTTGTTAGAAGTTAATAGACTTTGTTAGAAGTTAATAGACTTTGTTAGAAGTTAATAGACTTTGTTAGAAGTTAAGACTTTGTTAGAAGTTAATAGACTTTGTTAGAAGTTAATAGACTTTGTTAGAAGTTAATAGACTTTGTTAGAAGTTAATAGACTTTGTTAGAAGTTAAGACTTTGTTAGAAGTTAATAGACTTTGTTAGAAGTTAATAGACTTTGTTAGAAGTTAATAGACTTTGTTAGAAGTTAATAGACTTTGTTAGAAGTTAATAGACTTTGTTAGAAGTTAATAGACTTTGTTAGAAGTTAAGACTTTGTTAGAAGTTAATAGACTTTGTTAGAAGTTAATAGACTTTGTTAAGTTTTTACATATAAGTCACTTATATTGAATTATATAACATCGTACGAGAGAATCTAAGAAATACATAGCACTTTAGAAATGTTTTGGTGTAACAGTGTAAGTATAGCATTTGCTATTTAAACACTTATTTATACACTCACCCAAACATTCACGCATTATTGAGTTGATTATATTTATTTTCAACCATATCGTACTCAAATGTAATTAGCGGTGACCTATGTGTAGTGTGTATACCCTGTTGTCGGCTATTCAATGCCCACTCGTTATATCCACCTAACTCTCCTTAATTCAACGGCGACAGGATTCTGGACCCCTCGTCATTGTATAGCTCGCGAACGCGTTGCACTCATCGTACCTTTCCGGGACCGCGAACAACATCTGCGAATATTCCTTAATGTTCTGCATCCTCTTTTGCAACGGCAACAAATCGAATACACAATCTTCCTCGTCGAACAAGTTAGCATTGGAGACGGTTTGGTGAGAGGAGAGGAGAGGAGAGGAGAGGAGAGGAGAGGAGAGGAGAGGAGAGGAGAGGAGAGGAGAGGAGAGGAGAGGAGAGGAGAGGAGAGGAGAGGAGAGGAGAGGAGAGGAGAGGAGAGGAGAGGAGAGGAGAGGAGAGGAGAGGAGAGGAGAGGAGAGGAGAGGAGAGGAGAGGAGAAGTCAACATAAAATATATACTATATAGACATGATAATCAGTAATGTATATAGTAAAGCAGAATAATAACAATGAAGGATAGTAAATGTTTAGGTCAAAAAATCTTCGTTTTAGATTTTTTTAATAAGTATTTACAGTTGAAACTCTTTTAGACAAGTTTCAGACATTGAGTTTATTAAAATCATCTTAGAGTTATCCGGATTGTAGTTTTGAATTAAAGTAGTATACTTGTAAGTAACCCATACCATAAGTAACTGTGTGGTCATTGACAAGCCTTACTTGCATTACATAATACATTAAAACAATAGCATTCATATTACAATTCCTATATTGTTATTATATAACGAGGTCAGAATATATTTGATATAATGTCTTTATAATGCTTTATATTGCATGTGAATAGATAAGAATAGATAGCAATCATCATTGTCTTGTAATCATCATCTTCTACAACATTTATCTATACAATTACTGCTTATTTATACCCTACTACATTACACTGCATTTCTTTACTTTTTACACTCTACATTTTACACTTTACACTGTATTTATTTATTCTTTGTAACTAATTCTAGTATTTTTAATTATTATTAATTTACAACTTTACAATGTTGGGAAGTTAGTAATGACCTGTGAATGAACCTGTCATTGGGGTGGTAGCTGGTGTAGAGGTAGGGGCAGTGGAGTTGTAAAGGTTGTAGAGTAAATAGCTTTATCTTTTCTGGTAAGTTAATGAAGATAAAGATTAAAGCAGTTCTATTATTTAGAATTTATGGTATTAATAACATTTGTTTATAATCCTGTTTACTTATAACATTTATTTACATTCTTGTTTACTTATAACATTTGTTTACATTCTTGTTTATTTATAACATTTGTTTACATTCTTGTTTATTTATAACATTTGTTTACATTCTTGTTTACTAGACATAATATTGTTTCAAGAATATCAAGAATTATTATATAATCTCTCGTCTCTATTTCCCCATTACTACATTACGCTTTACCCTTTTCCATTATCCTCCCTTACTTTATTATCCATTCTTCCTCGGCATTCCTTCCCCCTCCTCTCTTCCTAACCTCTCCTCCCATTTCCTCTTTACTTATACTCGGATACCCTGATGTTCTAATTCACCTATGTCGTGCCCAGTGCATTGAGTATGTAGAATAGTAACTAATTTGCTGTTACTACGGTAATCATGATTCCCAACACCATTCATTCTCGCCAATGGCTTTCCCCTTAAAAGAAAAACACTTTCACTATTTTATGTCCAACATATACTATGTTAAGTTGTTTGCCTATAGGCAATCTGGAATAGACAGGAAGTAGGTAAATCTCCCGCGCAATAAGTAAACATACCACGGTTGTCACGGTAACAGATGACACCGCAGTATCCGATTTCTTTTGACCCGTAGTCTCTGGATTATCTCTCACCTTACTGTCGATGATACATTACAGCCCTCCAGGTGGCTTTCCATTGTTGCGATATTTACGCTTATAGCTACTATCTTCTACGATATCAAATTACATATCACCTGTAACCTAAGTCAAATATATCTCATATAAAACTGTTTTCATCCCCCCATGCATATATTTCTATATGTGTAATATAAGCATTATTGGTTTAAATAGATCATATCATATTAACCTTCATCTTGGTGGATATAACTTTACCTGTATATTTATTAATATAGGTAGATATTTACTTATGTTTACCTTACCATATACATCTTTGCTTAAGCTGTAAATTTATTTCAAGTTATCATCGATGACATTATCACCGATGAACACATCACTGATGACCTCATCACTAATGACCTCATCACTGATGACATCATTTCACCTAACCTCTATTTCTTAGATATGCGATGTATATAGGATACTTTCATCATAGGGCAGGCAGATCCCAGATCTCATACAATGCTCCAGAGATGTCCTCTTATCAATAGATAAGACAATACAATTCTACAATGCAATTCTACAATGCGCGAATTAACCAATATTAAAACCTGAACCTAACATAGTATACATTTATTTAGAAACTTATTAATAATAGGCCTTGTAAATAGATATATATACATATATGTATATATATATATGTATGTATATATGCATATATATATATATATATATATATATATATATATATATATATACATATACATATATATGACGTAGGTGTGATACATTAAATATAATTATGATATGTGGTAACACTGTTGAATAGGCTGCACACAGTATAATATATAATCTATATCATATATTGACAGTTATATCTATATATACATATATACATAATTATCTGATCTATACGGTGCATTCATATGAGTATAACAAATCATTATTGAGTATTATTCTTTGGCCATATTATATATGTATATATATATATATATATATATATATGTATGTATATATGTGTATATATATATATATATATATATATATATATATATTCACATATATACATATATATATCTATCAGAAGTCGTTAGTGTAAAACTCAATTAATATATATATTTTTGCAATGCAATTTATCTATGTAAAAATGATATATGCAATATTTATATCCAATAAAGGTAATACTATTATATAATACTATTGGGTTAGATAATCTGATATTCAATTAATACTAAATTAATACGTAATCCACTAACTTATCTGCTATTTTCTTGAATCATATTCTGAGAAATTGCATCATCTTCAGGCAAAACAAGTTCAGATTAGTTATGTCATCGTGTCATATCATATATTCGCAGAACTCACCGGAATAATTGTTCATATATGAGTGGTCAATTCTACGATATTACCAGAAGCAATTGTTAGAAATTTGTTATTTGCAGGTCAAGTCTATCACCATTTCGGAAAGAACATTTGCTGGAAGGGAGATTGTAGTTTTATGTTTATATTTACTGTTTTATAAATTTATTTCTTTCCCCGAGGTTTTACTTTTCCTGCGAATTTTTCGATAACTTCGTAAGTTGTCGGTGATTTTGTTGGATTATGGTCGTATTTCAAGTGGACTATGGTCTATTTTTTAGAATTTCAGTTGGAACTTGCTTATCCAACAGTGTTTGTAGATAAGTATTTAAGTTAAGTTTAGTCGTTCGTAAATGTCTTTGTATATCTTAGGATTCTGTCCATATTTTATCTATATTTATCACGGCGTACGTTTGACGTATGTGGAGATATATTTTGAAAATCTTGATTGGAAATAATGGTCCAAAATCGATGTTAGTTGTATTTATATTTGGTTTTGTTAGTTATTAAGTTTCGTTGAGATATCCAGATCTAGGATGTTTCCTTTGCTATGAGCTGGTATTCTTCTGTGCTGTTGTCTATACATCTTTCTGCATATTAATGAAAGATTAGCTCTTAAGTTTGTATTGAATTCGAACAATTTGATGCTTTTTAGTCATTATAAATGTAAATTACGTCTTTTATAGTTTCGTTGAAAGAAGAGTTTTCGTTGGGAATATTTTTTTTATTTATAATAGTGAATTGTGTTGGATTTGGTGTTTCTATTGACTTTTGGTTGAAGGTAAGAGATGTAGTTTGGTTGGTCATTGAGATCTCAGTTGTACGACCTTTTAACTTACAACCAATGGTAAATAAATTGCATTTTCTGTTTGAATATTTACTCTTCGTTGGGTTTGGATGAGTGAGTGAGTGAGTGAGTGAGTGAGTGAGTGAGTGAGTGAGTGAGTGAGTGTGTGTGTGTGTGTAAGTGAGTGAGTGAGTGAGTGAGTGAGTGAGTGAGTGAGTGAGTGAGTGAGTGAGTGAGTGAGTGAGTGAGTGAGTGAGTGAGTGAGTGAGTGAGTGAGTGAGTGAGTGAGTGAGTGAGTGAGTGAGTGAGTGAGTGAGTGAGTGAGTGAGTGAGTGAGTGAGTGAGTGAGTGAGTGAGTGTGTGAGTGTGTGAGTGAGTGAGTGAGTGAGTGAGTGAGTGAGTGAGTGAGTGAGTGAGTGAGTGAGTGAGTGAGTGAGTGAGTGAGTGAGTGAGTGAGTGAGTGAGTGAGTGAGTGAATGAGTGAGTGAGTGAGTGAGTGAGTGAGTGAGTGAGTGTGTGCGTGAATGAGGGAGTTAGTGAAGGAGTAAGTGAGGGAGAGAGTGAGTGAGAGTGAGTGAGTGAGTGAGTGCGTGAATGAGTGAGTGAGGGAGTCAGTGAGTTAGTGGGTGAGTAAGTGAGTGAGTCAGTCAGTGATTGATTGCGTGAGTGTGTGTGTAAGTGATTGTGTGCGTGAGTGAGTGAGTCAGTGAGTTAGGGAGTGAGTGAGTGAGTGAATATGTTTATAATAATTTTTTTAAAAGATTCTTGGTCAAATGCAGCTTTTAATTAAATTTCTTCTATTGTTATAAATGTAAGACATGTTCAATCATGTGATAAATGCCAAGGTAAATACTGATCTTATCACTGCTTTAGGAACTACATACAGACAACTACATTACACTAAGTAGTTAATAGAGTAGTTAGTTGAGTAGAATATCGAGTAGAGTAAAGTTGCGATTAGAATAGTAAGTAGAGTACTGAGTAGAGTACTCTAATAGTAATTAATATATATATATATATATAGAGTATTATAAATTTCAAGGACTAACAATTTTACAGTCTGACATGATTATGATTAATAACAAACCACTTACCTTACAACCGGAACTGTGACCCCCGGAAATAGCCCCTTACCTACCATATTGGACCTATATTGGTTTCTTATTATAATTGCATCAATCAGTCATTTCTTTGTGAATTTATGTATTAATTACAGTGTACATTGTACATTGTACACTGTACGATGTACAGTGTACATTGTACAGTTGTACATTGTACACTGTACATCATACATTGCATAATGTACAATGTTATACACTATACATCAATATCATGGTTTACAGTAAATGTATAATGAACACTGCACATTATGTAGTGTACGTTGTTTAGTGTACATTGTTTAGTGTACACTGTTTAGTGTACATTATGTAGTGTACATTGTTTAGTGTACACTGTTTAGTGTACATTGTTTAGTGTACACTGTATAGTGTACATTGTTTAGTGTACATTATGTAGTGTACATTGTTTAGTGTACATTATGTAGTGTACATTGTTTAGTGTACATTATGTAATGTACATTTTTAGTATACATTATGTAGTGTACATTGTTTAGTGTACACTGTTTAGTGTACATTGTTTAGTGTACACATTGTTTAGTGTACATTATGTAGTGTACATTGTTTAGTGTACATTATGTAGTGTACACATTGTTTAGTGTACATTGTACACATTTAGTCTATTCTATAAATAGTTCATACATCATTTACACAGATTTCTTATTGGTTTATTGATTTGCTGGTTTATACTAAATCCGGAATAAAAAATCACTTTTAAATTTCGGTTATATCATCAAATCGATTATCTAATGAACTATAGCTATTGTTTTTTACGCTGCATTACATTGTCCACCTTTAATGATCCCCTTCGTCCAGGCACTTGTCCATCCCGATCTCTCTATTGTCCTCGCGTACCCATCGTACGAGTTAAAGCCCTCCTCTTCATGCCCTACCAATATCTAAACTACCACTCTACGTCGTATGTTGTAGCCAGCTATTGTCTACCTGTATAGTCACCTCCATACTACTGTAATCTATTATAACCTACTAGCACTGGAGAACCCCATACCCCTATTAGCACTGGAGAACCCCATACCCCTATTAGCACTGGAGAACCCCATACCCCTATTAGCACTGGAGAACCCCATACCCCTATTAGCACTGGAGAACCCCATACCCCTATTAGCACTGGAGAACCCCATACCCCTATTAGCACTGGAGAACCCCATACCCCTATTAGCACTGGAGAACCCCATACCCCTATTGGAATAGGAGAACCCCCACGACCCTATGCTCACGATACACTACAATGTATACACTTATACGAGTCATTCACAATATCCTATTTTACACCTACACATACACCAACACCCACCACTACACCCACCACTACACCCACCACTACACACCACTACCCCCACCACTACACCCACCACTACACCCACCACTACACCCACCACTACACCCACCACTACACCCACCACTACACCCACCACTACACCCACCACTACACACCACTACCCCCACCACTACACCCACCACTACACACCACTACCCCCACCACTACACCCACCACTACACCCACCACTACACCCACCACTACACCCACCACTACACCCACCACTACACACCACTACCCCCACCACTACACCCACCACTACACCCACCACTACACCCACCACTACACCCACCACTACACCCACCACTACACCCACCACTACACACCACTACCCCCACCACTACACCCACCACTACACCCACCACTACACCCACCACTACACCCACCACTACACCCACCACTACACCCACCACTACACCCACCACTACACCCACCACTACACCCACCACTACACCCACCACTACACCCACCACTACACCCACCACTACACCCACCACTACACCCACCACTACACCCACCACTACACCCACCACTACACCCACCACTACACCCACCACTACACCCACCACTACACCCACCACTACACCCACCACTACACCCACCACTACACCCACCACTACCCCCACCACTCCCTACAAACTCATTCTTAATACTCTATTAGTATTTTCAAAACCACTACATCTCACCTCTACAACTCACCACGCCTACCTCACCAACATACCCAACTTGCGACTTCCCGTAACACCAACCCCTGACCCTCCTCTAACCCCTGACCCCCTGACCCCGCCCAGTCGTACCCGGATGTGTTTAACAAAGCCAGCATGATGAACATAGGGTTCACCGAGGCTATGAGAAGAGGCAATTTCACTTGCGTCGTGTTTCACGATATCGACATGATCCCCGAAACTGACTTCAACTTTTATACCTGTTCTTCCCAGCCGAGGCATGTAGCCGCGTTTTGCAACAAGTTCAATTACAGGTCAGGGGTCGACGGTGAGGTTTAAGCGTGTTCATGTGTAAGAGTTGCGTAGAGGGTTACACTCTTGGCAGTGGTTAGATGTGTATCTGCGGTGTTTAAACACTTTATAAAGGTGTTTAGATTTTTGTGGATTTTATGTAAGAAATATTTGAGGTTGTTTTTTTTGTATGCAGATTTTTCTGGGAGGTGTATTATCTCCCTCCCCACTTCCTTATCGCATACCACCATCCCCTTAATCTCTTTATGATATCTCTCATCTCACTCAATTCTCCTCACATTCTCGCTTATCCTAAATCTCACCTCATTCCTTATTTCCTCACTTATTATCACTGCCTTCAATTGTACATCTCTCTTCCCTCACAGCCTCATTATCAATCTCTTCCCTCGCACCATATATATCCACACCGTCTATTATACTCTCGCATCCTCTATTACCTCTGTACCTTCCCTCGTAACATCCCTTAACCTCTCCCTCACTCGACTAGCAGTTTATTGTACGCAAATCTCTTTGGAGGTGCTACGGCCTTCAAACCTCACCAGTTTATAAAGTGCAATGGTTTGTAGAAGTTGCACTTCTCTCTATTGTTTAAACTAGAATATCGCTGTTAAGTCTATAAATATACATTTATTAAACTTGCTTGTGTGTCATCGGGTAATTACTTGACGAGATTTGTAATAATTAATATCTTATTATAATCTATGGTAATTTACCTGTTTTTATCTTTTTGTATATTGTATTTATTCTACAATCGTTGATAAAAATAATAGCATTCCTATAAATCGTAATTCATCAAAATTCTTCTACTTTTCCTCTGCCACTTCATAATACTTCCCAACCGAGTTAACCAACTTAACTTATAATTCTACTATTTCTTATATACATAATCGCAGGATAAGAATGCATGATTTGTATACTAGAATGATATTGCTCTCCGCTATAACCTCATTAACCTCTACCTTCTACTAACCCTTAACCCCGATAACCACTAACTAACTTCAGGCTTTGCTAACATGTACTATGGATGGGGTGGCGAGGACGATGACATGTATAACAGGTTCCTACCAAGATTGCAATTTTAAATACGAGATATTCATGTTTTGTAATTTGAAACTTTATTCTATTATCATTTTCATTCCGTTAGTTAAGTTTGCATTGTTCTTTTTATCATCCTATTTTTCTATGTTGAATTAACGCCAGTATTACTCACCAGGGTCGTAGCTGCCGGCTACAAAGTCTACAGGTATCCCGAGATCATTGCTCGCTATTCGATGATTAAACACGAAACGGATAAGAGAAATCCAGAGAACATGCTCGGGTTCGTATATATCATTTGTTACGAAGACAATAGCTCTGTTGTTGCACGACGAAATTGTGTAATCTACGATGATTATCTATCGTAACATTCTGTAAATTATTGTTAATCGTATTTGACATTTCAAAATGGAATCTTCACGACTATTATCTCTACAGCAAGTGTTCTGAATTCCTTTTAAACTTGTAAATTGAACTTCTCAAAGTGAAATTTTCGTTATTCTATTAAATATTACATTAAATATCACATACATAGGAGCCAGGCGTGGGGATATCACCCAGAAAGATACCAAAATGAAGGATTAAATAGCCTACATTATGTTGTTGAGAAATTTGAAAAACGCCACCTCTATACATGGGTAGCATTAATATCATTTTGATTTTAGTCTTTATTGGATGTTAACTTGTAAAGTATTCAAATTTCATTAAACAATTTAAAGTTATGATAATAATTGATACCCAAAACTACTAAATTATACTACCCTACACCTTTACTACATTTATTACATTTACAACCTACCCTACCTTTACTACATTTATTACATTCCTCAACATATCTAATACCCTACTTTTAACACTCCATACAATGCTACCTAATTCTTACTTAACCACTCTCTTTATAAATCAACCCCGCACCAACTGGTCTACAGATTCTGGCCCGAGTGGATGAAAGGGTGAATCAAACGGGCCTCCGTTCCTCCTGTGGCCACCTCAAAGTATCCCTGCGCCAACCATCGAGTCTAGCTGAACTCATCGTCTGCCTAGTTATCTCTTCGGCGCTCGTCTTCAGTTGACCGACATACAACTACATTCTCTTTTTACTCTCTACATCGAATTGTACATACGACCCCCTCTACAATCAAAATCAAATATCGCGCAGCTCATATTTTTATATGCGACCTTTAATTTACTATACTTTACAAAACGGGATCCTTTGATCTCCTAACAAAGATGAAATGTGATACGAATTCTATATTATATGTTTATTGTGTTTTTACGAAGCGATGCCATCGCAAATCCAGAGAAAATCATTATCGTTGGGTTTTTTGAATTTGTCTTATTCTCAAATTGTTTACAGTTTTTTATATAAATATTTACTCACCAATTTATACTTTGGAATCGATAGTTCGACTAATAAATTGCCGTAGTATTACATTGTACCTGGCTGATAATACTTGTAAATGAATGAGGTTGGTCAGGGTAATTGTGTTTCTATAGCCAACTTAGTTTCCCTGAGGATATTTTCGAAATCACTCTCCATGTCGAGTAACACTCCTGTGAATTATGTTAATGTGAGGATGGAAATGTATAGGTATATTGTATCTTATGAAAGCAGCAGTTTAATTAATTATAACAATTCAATATAAAATTTAATATGTTAGTGAATATATATTCACTAACAACAGTAATAATGGTAAATTTGCTAAAATTGTATGAAAAAAATAAAGGTTATTTGTAAAAAATAAATCTAACTAATCGTATTAATACAGAAAAGATTAAATCTATATATTTAAAAAAAGTTATTTAGTGACAATTTAATGTAAATATAAAATCCGATATTGTATAAAAGTATATTGAATAGTTTTATATAATTATTAGTTTATAACCCTGGATTGTTGGCAAGGTATCCAAAGGCAATCTTAAATAAGCATAATTTTTTTAAAAATTGCTATTATTAAATTAATAAAATAAATATCATTATATTGATTGCATTAAACTAAATTCAGTAATTCAACAATTTCATATTTATCTTTTTTTATTGCGAGTGAAATATTTTTGATTCAATATTTCATTTTTGATTTATTTAGATAGTATATTAATCTAATTATAATAAATAATGGATTATAAAAGGCATTGTATATAATAACAGGTATGTGAAATTACATTTATTTATTATTATTAAATTGATATTATTTAATATATATACTTCAGAATTTCTATATTCAATTAAATATATTTTTTTAGATAGATTTTTCAAAGAAGTTTAATATATTTGATTACACATAAATTATAATATATTTGAAAATTTAGAATATTTGTCCAAATCAAGAAACTATCGTGTATTAATTTAGATATGCATCACAATATTTCGTTAGTTGGTATGCATTGGTATTTATGTATGTTGGCATCTAGTTGGATTTATATACAAACCGGTGCTAGTCTCGGAAGCAGCAATCATCATTACATACATACTGGCCATATTGAAGCAAACTACCTATTCACAAAGAAATAGCCGTTACTCCATTATCAATATCTCGCCATGAAATGTAAAAGTATAAGATAATGATGTAACGTAATTACATCACTAGAAATATTATGCGATAACAAAGAAATATAGTATATAACTAATTATTATTCTTGGTAGAATATGTTCCATAAACGAGATACATGTCAATACGACTTTAAATTCGATAAAACGCATTAAAAGGGATTTCTCTCTACCTGGTACTCGGAGTATATAGCCAGGGTAGACTTGCACGCGTCCAGACCCATCTTATTGGCCTGTTCGAATAGAGACGAGCATTTCGCAAGCACCGCGACACAAATCGGCGATTTACCATCTTCGTGAACTACGAGAACGGGCGCGGGGTGGGTTTGGGGTGGGTTTGGGGTGGGTTTGGGTTTGGGGTGTAACGGACGGGTTCGGGACTGCCGACGTCATGGCGTATTCACATTAAAAACATTCGATCATTCTTGCGATGATTGATTTTCAGGTTCACGGTAACAATCGACAACAAAAAAGAGTAGTTACATAATAGTGACTCATTATAAACACATAATAGTCAAAATATGGTGTGAGAATATTCATATTCAAATGTTAGGCTTTACTAATAACTTAGAATTTTAAATCATACCAATGAGAATATATATTTCTTTATATATACACAATTGTAATTACCATACCAAAGTTATAGTTAATGAAATGACAATATTTATACTTGAGATTAATTTTAAATTAATTATATATTTTGTTTATCAATTAAACATTTTTATTTATATTCTATTCATATTATTTTAGTATAATATTTTACTATTTTTTAAAGAAATGTATTTCCAAGTAAAAAAATAAAACTTAGATTGTATAACAAAAAAAAAGTATTTATTATTTATTTTAAATTTCTTAACTTTTAGTTTTTAACTTTAACTTTTATGAATTTATATAAAATTGTCATTGTATATATTACATGGTATATAGATGATATTTATTTAATTCCTATAAACAGAACAAATATAATTATATTTCAAGTTATAATATAAGTTACCTAAACATTTCTTCTGCAACAAAATATTTAAGATCAATATTATTAATCTAATAATGTATAAATTTACAAAATAAATATAAGTAAATATTGTCTAAATATCAATTTTTGTAGAGTTAATTCTTTGATTTATCACAGATCTTATATAATTTTAGTAAACTAAATTTTAGATGTAGACACTGAATATTTCAATGTAACTTCGACAGTAATACAACTAAACATTATTTTAAAATATATTTATTAATCGATTGTAAATTAACCTTCGCATATAGCAACTCCATCTCTATCGCATATCACAATAGCAAATAGACCCTTTACACTATAAATGAAAGTAGATCAGATATTTTAATGTATTGCATCATACTTAATTGATTAAAAAGATTATTAATTAAAATTAACTATTAAATTAATAATGTCGTAATTAAATATTTATACTGCACATTCATTTTACTAACTAATTTAAGTAATCGATCAGGTGATTTTTTAACCCCTGTAAATAATCATCTATTAATAATATTTATATATATATATATTATATAATATATACATGATACAAGTTCTATAATTATAATAGAATTAATAGTGATCATTAAATGATTGTAAATAAATTACATCCAGAGAGTAAGATAATATTTATGGTAAAAATAGATAATTGTGTAATGAAATTTATTTATTTATTAAATCATCGTTACTGGATTAATATTACTATGCCTGTTATATTGGTGTTTTGATTTTAGTAGTTAGCGAGTGTTTAATTACCTAGGATCACCGTATCAGCGATTTAAATTAATTCTAACATTCAAGAATTTACTTTATATATACAAAACATTTAAACAACGTAGTTTTTGTTCGCTTTACAATATAAGAAATGTATTCTTTTGTAGTTATTGAAGTTGTCAATTACTTGCTAAATGATATGAAAAGAAATATTAATATATTAATATTTAATTTAATCAATTTAATCTTTATCTAACTTATATATATATTATTATGTCATATATTTCATTTGTTGTACTTGTTCATAACTTAGTTATTAATTATATTCTAGTTATTCATATTTTATAATAATAAATCATTATTAAATTAATAATTATTTAATGAATATTTTATTATATATTATTAATATTCGTAATTTTAATATGTGATTATATAATACTATTAGTTATGTAATTTGAAAACTGGAACAATTGTATTAAATTTAAACATATAAATAAATTACTAAATATAATTGCTTGGTTTAATATGAATCACTATGAGAATAATAAAATAATATTTAAAACAATTATATTTGTTCAAATTATATATTAATTTATTATTCTTATATATGTGAATATTAATTGTAACTTTGGGTATATGAAATGAATACATTCACCACATGAAAATAAAAGCTAATTCGATAGAATATTAGACTATATGTATTATAAGATTATTTCTTATTGAATTATATGATATATACATACAAACATATATATATATATATATATATATATATACATAGATAATATACATATATGTGTATATTATCTGTATATGATATTTATGATATTTAATTCATTATAATAATGTTTACATGAGATTTACCATACTAATGTATTACATGTTAAATAACCTAACCATGTTGTAATAATTCTATTATAATGTGGTACATATTATACACATTTGATTTATATTCATGTATCTTATAATTAAATATGAACTAATATCATAGTGTATATTACATAAAATTCGAACTAGTTATTTTAACATACATGTGAAGTATACATACAAATAATATTATTGTATATAATAAAATTGTTACATGAGAATTGGTCTTACACGGCATTATTGACCATTTATGTACACTAATTACATTAATGTTCTTAGTTTTCCTGGTAAACGATATACAATTTCATAGGTAAAAGTAATATTTATATGCATAAGTCATTATATATAGGTTATATACATGTATAAGTCATTATATATGTTCATTTTATTTATTATTATTTTTTTAAATTAACTATTATTCGTGCATATTTATAATAATTATCCTAAAGTAATAGAAAACTAAAAGCAATTAATGTGTGAAATGCAATTTAATTATTTTCATAAGTATATTTATTTAAAACACAAAATATTAAAATTGTGCACACAAACAATTATTTTATTTAGTGATTTATGAACGCAGATAATTTATATAGAATTTTTGTAATATGTCACATATATATGCTTATATTAAATACTAGTAATGTGTATACTGTTAATTAGTATACTATACTTATTATTATAGTTATAATCCCTAGTAATAAACTATAACATATTTATATTATATTATATTATAATCACATGATTACTTTCCTGTGAATATATAATTCTACATATTTCAAATATTTAGCAATGTCTATAATTAAATGTACGTATCTAACGTCTGCCATGATATAGCTTATATGTGGTATGTTATTAATTGTTTAACATATAATATTAAAATTGATTTATTTTATATAATTTAATCAATATTTTTAAAATATTGACAAAGATCTTCTAAGTTTAGATATTTATTTTCAATTCATATACTATCCAATTCTACAAATATTATTAAATATATAATGAAAAGCAGAAGATATATTTAAAATAAATAAATGAATATATATATTATACATTAGAATATATATCAATATTTAAAATTATATATATATTTAAATGTAAAATGTAAATTATCGATAAATATGAAAATTGTTAGTATAACTGTATTATTACTTCAGTGACTGAACACTTAGTAATACTTAGTAATACTTGGTAATAGCAACTATTAATAATTCGATAATTTACATAAATTTACATTAAATTACCACACCATTACAAAATATATAAAAATATAATTAAGTTACATAATTATTGTATAAAATATATAAATTTTTAGCTAAAGATAAACTTATATTTATTTCAAGAAATCAGATGACGTAACTATTATATAATTTTATATAATTATTTTAAACAAAATTAACATTATACTTGTAATGCAAATAAAATATATTTTAACTTATATGATATAACAATAACCTAAAATGACATGGATGATGTTTCCACAAGAAAGGGAATTTATATAAAAGAAATTATATATAATTAACTATAGTTTTATTAACTATTAATCTATAGATAGTTTTCTTTGTCATTTTAATAACATCTTTTTAATATTGTATCAATTGATTTCAATCAAAAAGTATCTTTTAATTTTATTTTAGCAAAAACTATTGTAGAAATTAAAGATTATATATATATATATATATATATTTATATATATAAATATATAGAATATTATACGATTATATATAATAGTGTTATATAATTTAAATACATTTATTAAATAAATTAATGTAATCATATTTAAATTAATAATACTTTTCTAAAGTCAAGTTAATATTTAATATCTCTTATTTTCAAGATTATAAAGAATTTACATATATGTACATAATAGGTATGTACATAATATCCCATACAGTATATATAGTATTTATAAAATATTAAACTATTATGTATTATCGTATATTGTACAAAATATATATACTTATAATTAATAAATTATATATTATTACAATAATGAGTATGCAAGTATGCAAATATATACTTATAATTAATAAATTATATATTATTACAATAATGAGTATGCAAATAACATTTAGTTTTATTATTTTTTGTAAATTTAAAATTATTAAATTATTTTTCATAGTTTGTTTATACGTATACTTAATTAGTAATTTCAAACACCCTTCGAGGTTGTACCTATACACAACTATAGACAACAATATTATGTACATTGGATTCCGGTCAATTATGGTATGTTGTTAATACAATGTAGCATTAATATAAATAAAACTATAGTTATAATATTTATTAAACTCTACATAGTTTAAATAATATCCACAATCACAAATACACATATGCATACATTCACACATACACAAACGCATACATATATACACAAATATATATACATATACACATACACACACAGGCACGCACACATACATATAAACACGCACATATCCAGATATACTCAAATACACAATTACATATGCTCACATGGTAGGGTCAAATATACACATACAGGCAAACAAATCCACACATCAATGTAAATATAAATGTAAATAAACCAAAATAAACAATTATATTACACGCATAATATTCATTAATATTTGTTATATATATATATATATATATATATATATATATATAAATATATATATATATATATATATATATAATCAATAAATGATTGTAGTATATGTATTACATTGTTTACCAAGTTTAACCTCCAAATTATTTAAAACATTAAACTTTAAACTAGTTCCGATATTGAGACAACACATTGATTGTTTATTTAACTTTAATTAAACCACTTATATTAATAATTTACAATACTTTAAATAATTATCCATCACTATTTTAAATTAAATTTAACAATAATACCAATAATATTAAAGATAATAAGTTAATACTTGATATTAGGTGATTACATTTTCACCATGATACTATTATTCTAAACTACAAGATCTTTCTTTATTCTGTAATACATTAATAAAATGTATACTTCTCTATCCATATTTACGGTTATAAAGTGGTTTAGTTTTTAATTATACTTCTGAAAAATACTAATAGAAATAATGCAATGTTTAACCCAAATATTTAATTAATTGCCTATTATATTAAGTTAATATTATTAGCATACCAAAACG
Organism: Osedax frankpressi; assembly: GCA_964035775.1. Taxonomy (NCBI): domain Eukaryota; kingdom Metazoa; phylum Annelida; class Polychaeta; order Sabellida; family Siboglinidae; genus Osedax; species Osedax frankpressi. The sequence continues at coordinate 35,914,851 of OZ038314.1, read as the reverse complement.
TATACATATCAATACATATTCGCAAGATTGCCTATAATGCATTTACAACTGAACTAGCAATTTTTACTGGCAGAGCTAAACTAATTTCTTCATTTAATTATAATTGACTCAATGAAATATATTCTTGAATTAAATGATTCTCTAAACAGTCTAAATCTAAAATGCACTCCAACGAAAAAACCATATTCAAATTAATCTAAGGTTAACTAATTTGTCAAACTTAGAAAAAAATGACGAATCTATAGAGCATAATGAATTCTCTAAGTTACAATACATAATAATAATAAAGAAGTTTAGAACAATACTTTGTGGTCAAAATAACTATACTAAATATACATATAAGTATATATATAATATGTACTCACCTACCTCTCAGAAAATAATAGCTATTAACAAATGTGTCTACAAGTAATACCTTAAAGCTCTTATATTTTTTTATATAAATAATGTCCGATAATTTCTACTATTATAAACTACTATTTCAATTACTTATAGGACAACTAGTAGAAACCACTCTATGTAAAAAATATCATTTTACTCAATATATTGTCTTTCAGATATACTTAACTATATTTGTAGATATTTTAAACAAATAGTTATTGCAAAAAAGCTTCTTTCTAAAACATACTTTTAACTTATTATTGTATACTATGAAAATAATGCGGATATTAATATACAATTAAAAGTTGTTATATGATTATTCCCGGTCATCATATGTTTTATAGAATAGATAACAACAATTTTTAATTACACATTTAAGATTTGTATACTATAATTAAAGTAATTAGAAATATTCTTTATTATACACGAATAACTTGAAGATTATTAAAGTATAGTTAATTATGACAAAAATAAAAAACATGGAACTCAATTTATAATTAGAGAGAAAAACAAGTAAAGGAAAACATTTGTTGTGGTTTCATTAAGAGAGCATATAATATTATTATATTTCGGATATAGAAAATATAACTATACTCACAATAAGATCAAAATGCAAAATATATCAATTATAACATATATGTTATATACTATACTATACTATACTATACTATAGTATACATATATATATATATATATATATATATATACTAACAATATTAACAACTTTAACTATATGTATATTGTATATTGTATATTGTAGATCATAGATTATATTATCTTATTATTTAAATTATAACTTATCATTACAGATGATGACAAGATCAATGAGTAAATCTATTAAATCAAAAATATTTTCATTTAAGAACAAACCAAATAAGAATATCACAGAATTTCCAACCGAACTTAAATTTTATTTATTTAATTCACTAACACGTAAGTACTATTTCGATGAGTATGTAGTATATTCAAATAGTAATTAATATTTACATTTCGTATAGTATTAACCAAAATAAAATCACTCCGATAGTGACGGAATTAAGTCAAATGGCTCTCGTTTCTAAAAATATGTGCGTTTATATAAGAGAGTATTTCATGTTAAAATCTACTCAAGATAGATTGATTCCAAATACACATTGTGTATATAGTGACACCATAGAAGATTCATTTAGAGATATAGGTATGTAATATAATATAAATAATATTTAATATAATGTGAAATCAAATCATTTATTCAAACTTATTTAGAAACATATTAATATTCAAATTATAATACATTTTTACATTTCGTATACTATTTTACCAAAATAACTGCACTCTGATAGGTACGCTTATTAAAAGATTGACAATTTTATTACCAACGAATTTAAGACTTGACTTTATTATTGAATTTATTAATAAGGTAAATTTCTATATTGACTGAATTTAATATTATTTATTATATATAATATAGTATTTAAATAATACAAATATATATAAAAATGGCGTATTAATAATTGTATTATCGTCAAATAGTTAATATTCTATTTAGTTGGATAACATATTATTAACATTACGTATTATTACAAGAATTTTATAATATTGCTTCATACAATTAATTAACTATTATTGATAGAATATGTGTAATCCTAAAGAAAAATGCAAACTTTTCAAAAACTGCCATAATTGGAATATGCTAGGATTGTTGTTGAAAGTATTTTCTAGTGGTTGGAGTCACGATGAATGCACTAAACTTTATATGTGCGTGGATGCGATTAAATCTGTTAAAGCTAAAAGTGTCGAGAATACATATTTCATTTGTTAGTAGATCAATTGATTAGTTAATCATTTTTGGATTGTGCAATTTTGGTAATTATTCATGAAAATTAATATATTATTTATTAGTTATAAGATCATTTATTAGATTTATAGTATCTGTAGGTAATTTCATATTTTATCCAAGGCATAGATTACAAATGTTATAATTAATTATTTTCTAGAGCATTCATAAGTGTCGATAACTTTAAATTAAATTAAATCACTAATTCACAAACAAACAGTGAAAGATAAGTCTGTAGACCCTATGCTATTGAGAAATTTTATTAAAAAGGTTTTCCTGGATCCTTATCACATGAGAAGCGAGAATGCGTTCTGGTTAAATATCATTCTGAAGGTGAACTGTTCAGATAACGCTATGGTATGCGATTTACTGTACGTGTTATACGGGCCCGTTAAAAACAGTTAGTATACTAGCAAACGTTCCTTGTTTATTGTAGATCTGGAATGAAATACTACGTTTTATATATATTTGTATTTTTTATATATGATTATTTATTACAATCACTAATCAGATGAAATAGATTGGAGTTTGCTTTCTTCATTTTCACTTGATAATGTCCAGACTACAAAACACATGCTACCGCTGGCTTGTTGTCTAAATACGATCATGTCTTCACTTGTAGATAAAACTGAGATCGTAGACATCGTTAAGAGATTAACAAGTTAATATTGTGAATATATACATGATATAATTAGTATTATTCGTGAATTAATAACTTATATTAATTAACCTGTAATTAATATTAGGCACCCTTAAAACTTCTACATTTAATCTATTTATAACATTTATTATCGTTAATACAGAGTTCGGAGGGGCTGCTTGGTCGCATGATAGATTATCGCATTTTCTATATTTATGCGGAAGGGAAATTACTATCGAGGTAATGACGTATTTTAGAATTACGTCCAAAACTATTGGTGCAAGAGTTGCATCACTAATTTATGTAAGTTATTTAGTATATTTTTTTAAAAATTAATATCTCTTTTTATAAAATGTGTGAACATTATAATATTACAATGCATTATATTTCATATCTAACTTTCATTTCATATTCATATTTCATATATAACCTATTTTACCTAAATGTAATATTTGCAAACATCGTGCATACATATATTTTACATTATAAAAAGTTATATTTAGTTAATTACGAATAGGTATCTATGCAATACGTTAACGATGTTAATTGGGTGGTATCACTACTGCCACATATTATTAACTGCAATTCTAAGAAGTTTTCCATCACTAATTTCTACTATAATCTGGTGGATTGCTACCAGTACAGGGTTCAATATGAGATCACAGAAAACGGTCGAGGTTTCAATGAACCTATATATGCACATATACATCCATATATCCATCCATCTACCTATTCATCTATCCACGCATACACCCATCTAACCATCGTCACACGCACCCACCCAACCTCCCATACATCCATCCTTGTAAATAATTACTATTGAGTAATTAATACCTTATACTAATTACTCTATTAATAGACATTCACGTAATCAATGAACTATTGTGTGCTCTCTCAGCCTTTACTAAAGAATATATTTTGAAGTCATTAGTGATCAACAATGAATTATAAAATGATGTGCGTAAATTATTTCAAATTTGAATTGATATTTGCTTTATGATTATCATATTGTATATATGCCTGGGAGGGATTATCAATTTACTCTCGATTATTATTGTGATATTATAATAATAAATATATTTAACTAATAAACTATTTAGTAAATAAATACATTTATTTATAACTCATGTAAAAAATATATTTATAATATGGCTAAAAATATATATATATATATGTATTTATATGCATTTTGCCCATTATATATTTATATAAAATAAGATAATTGTATTGCATTAATTGTTATGCTCTGGAGTATATAGTAGTGAATATAATATCTATGATATTATAGCCTAGAATAATCTGGTTATTTAATCCTGCATGATAATGCAAATATTTGTTATATTAAAAAATAAAATTCTAATTATATATTTAATATATATATATATAAATATATATAAACAATGTAATTAAATATGTATTACAATCACATACCTATTGTTAACCAACTAGTTACATTGAGTTACATTCACCACTACGGGGTAACTTTGTAATAATTGATTATACTTAGTCAATTTTGGAATATTCTAAATATATAGTTATAATATATATAACATATGTAAAATAGGTATATAAATGGGTAAGTATCAACATATCTATCGTAATCCTGTCGACCATATTGCGAGTCGTTTACTAAACAATAATATAATATACATGGATTCCAATATTTTTATAAATTTATAATAAATATTAATGTTTGTAATTCTATTTTTTAATATAACAATATGAATAGATTTTAAATAAATATTTTAAATAATTAATTTTTCAGATGACATTAATAACTAAATAACATTAATTAATGACTAATTAATTAATATTAATTATCAAATAATAAATTGATTATATCAAATAAAATAATTATTCTAATAGTAATATAAAATTAAAAGCATACCATACACAAATCACCAAGAGACTAAACACCGATAGTTTCGACATTGAATTTTTATTTCGGTAAGACATATTTGTTACATGTATCAAGTATATATACCTTAAAGCATGTAATGAAGAGTTAATATCTAGTATGATATTATAATATATGTTTATATTCAGATATTCTACTAATTCGTATACTGAGATAAATCATTATTAATACTATAATAGAGGACGGCAAAAATGGTGATTCGGATTTATTTCAAATCATTTTTATTATTAAACTTCAAATTCGAATGTTGAATATATTAATAAAATCTATTGGCACAATACAATGTTGATTATTTCAATTACTTGTTGATTATTTATTTAGTTACATATGTTGATTATATATTTTACATACCACCAAAAGTACCCTATGATATGGTTTGTTATAAGGCTTCAATATTCTATATTATATGCATATTATGAACATGTTCATAGAATAATATATTAATTAGCTAATATTTAGATGTCATTTTAAATACCTGTAGGTATATATATATATATATATATATATATATATATATATATATATATATATCGTTTAAAAGTGTAATAAACATTTTTGAAGTATTTTATATTATATAATATTATTATTTCTGAATATAATATTTGATATTACCAATGTATAGATAAATATAAACATTTTTTAAAGTTTATTTTCTTAATTTACTTATAGACATTAATACAATTTCAGGATGGTGTAAATAAAATAATTACATGGTGAATGTACTAGTGAATTAAAATGTAGATATTTTCAAAAAGTGGAGATTAATGATCATATTTTAATATATTTCAATACAAAATATAGAACAATTATTAAAAGGAAATGAGAAATATACATGAAACTGTAGTTTCTAAATTCATATGTTTATAATCACGTTTATTGACATCTAGAACATATTAAAATTGAATTTATTGTAATTGGTATAATTGATAATATACATAACATTAAGTCTTTGACGTGTATTAAGAAACTGAAAGAATTTATATATAAATTTGCTATATAAATATACTTATTTATTATTATTCCAAGATAATTTGCTATTTATGAATTAATAGAAGTGTTGGAAAATATCTTATTATTTGTGAAAGTTCTATATATTGCAAATGTTGCAAAATTGCATATGATGGCCACATATCATTTATATCATACATATCATTTTTAACCCCTTTTCAAAAGTATGCGCTATTTCCCCCAGCGATTTTTGTATTTATTATTAATTTATACTATTGTTCACTCACATATTCACATACTCACTTATTCACTATTATATTACTCACATAACATACTTTTACATTATCAAATCATAATAATCGATAATCATAAGTTATCATATTTTTAAAGAGAATTTAATTATCTTTTTAATAAAATTCATAATAATGATGTATAGTTAATTATTAATTAAATATTATTGATTAAATAAAAAATAATATATATATTTTATACTGAATAACATAACTAATGTATATAATATTAATAAATTAACTAATTATACTTTTTTAATAGCATTATATAGGTAATACAATAGTCTAACTTTTAAATGTTGATTGTATTTGAAAATAATTGTTATTAAAAAAGTTACGATAATTTATACAGTGGAAATTATCCAAATTATTTTTAAATTATTAGAATAATAATACTATTAAAATAACTATTTACTAATATAAATATGCTATTATTAATATTACAACTTGGGTTACATTTGAATAAGATATATTAATTAATATTATACACTTGTTATTATACTAATTATTTTAATTAATTAAATATATTTTATTAATTTTATAAAATATTTTTTTAAAATTTTATTATAAAAAAATGTCCAATAATAATCTGTTGATTTGTTAAATATTGTATCCTATGATTAATACTAAAACTTATGTTATACATAAATAAGATATATAAATGAATATTATAATAATTATCTTAATTAATTAAATATATTTAAAAAAAATGATATATAAAATTTAAAATAATAATATGTATATTTGTTAAATATTTTATTGCAATTTAATATATACAAGCGAAATATAAAATACTTATAATGAATCATGATACAATTTAAAAAACCACAGTCTACCTTTATAATAATATAAACTACTCTACATACATTACTTCCATATGAAGTTCTCTGTACATATTTTAATACATCTCGACAATAAACACATCTTTTAATACTATATACAACTACTCTTTAGCTCGATACTACATCACTAGTTACTACCCCGGTAAATTAACCGGATTTTACAATTGGAATAGAAATGGATACGGATTTGCAGTATGGGCCAATGAAGGCATTTCAAATATAATAAGGCATTTTTATAATATAATAATAAAGAATAGCGTGCATTGGTCGATTTTGATTTATTGAAACAAATAAAAGAATTAATAGCGATATTAAAATATAAATAAAAAATATATCTCCAGAATTTTTTACCAGCCACATCGTAATAACTCCTAAATTGATCTAATTTATCAACTCCACCCATACTCTTATTGTAGTCTATAGTCATGTTTGGTTTTCTCTTTGTTTCATCATTAAATCTGCTCTTCACATCTGGATATTTGACGTCGCCCCAAGTCGATAATAATATGGACATCCATTTTTTCTTTCCATCTAAAATTATAAATTTTATATTTCCAAAATAATGTTGTCATATTGATCATAAAAATTTATATTTTATAGACTATCTAAATACAATAATTATTTATATTCAATACATATACAGTATTTTATATAGATTAAATTTCAAACCTGCATACTACAATTTAATGCTTTCTCCGATATTTATCTTCTGGCTCTTCATGTCGGGAACACATCTTGCATTCTTCTTTATAGTTCCGATTCAATTTGTTTTCTTTTTATTCAGATCTGTTGCAAACTTAAGTGAAGTATAATAGTCGTCTGTGTATAATGTATGGTTATTATATAAATAATTTGGGGAAATAAGATTCAGAACAATAGAACAATTATATGGTAATGTTTTATTAAAAGTAATATATCTACCAGTATATATATTTTAAGTTTAAGACAATATCCTGTAGCAGAATCGCATAAAGCATAACACTTAATTCCGTGCTTTACGGACTTTCTAGTAAGATATTGCCTAAAGGAAATACGCCCATTAAATCCAATCATGCCTTCATCAACAGCAATTTCTCGGTCAGGTAAAAAGGCTTTCGCGAAATTACTGCTAACACCGTTGATAATTCAAATTTAATAGATGTAATGTTAGTATAAGAAACTACAGCACAACAAAACTAATTACAGTTAGAATAACGGATATAACATACAAAAGACAATATAGATATATTATTATTTAATAATATCTAAAAGCAAAGCAGAAATATATCTTATAAATAAAAATACCTTGTATAGCTAATTATCCTTTTTCTCTTCATTTTTCTTAGATACATGGAAACAGCGTATCAAATCCATATACCTATTTTTGGTGATCCTATCTGAGATGAATGGCGGATTATATGCAGAATCCTTCGACCAAAACATTGTAACATCGAGAAGTGAAGATATACCCATATAAATGAATAACCCGAGAAAAAAAATAGTATTTCAGAGAAAGAAGTTTTTTTAGTATCGCATATTCATTTGTTGATTCTATTATGTAACTTATCATATCTTTGGTAAATTTTTTTAGAAAGAAATCGGCTTCAGTAGTGCAGTCATCTAATAAATCTGTTGGTCCAGTATTTGAGGTAAAGGGTGTATTTCTAGTATGGGTTATATTATTTAGATTATCAGACCATCTTATGAGAGGACATTTATTTTCTAATTTAAGTTTCTTCGCTCTAGGTGCTGAAGAATTTCTATACATCTTGAAGAGTGCGAAGATTCACTTTTCACGATTCACTTTTAAATATTCATTATCGGATATTGTAAAAGAATCATCGGACTCAATCTGTAATGAAAATATATATATTTTGTATAGTAAAAATAAAAGTTTATATTAATCAAATTTATATAATATAGCAAGAAATCAAATTCTAAATATTTGTAAATAAATCAACAATTCTTATTTGTAACATTTCAATCTATTTTCAATTGTATTAACCGTTTTTAAATTTTAATATTAATGACAATAGTTTAATTATATATTCTCGTATATATATATATATATATATAAATATATATATATATTAAATATGTGAATAATTATTATAGAATTATAGTAAATCTAATCAGAAATGTAATGTTTATAAAAAAAATTAATTTGTAATATTGCTACAAATATTGTATTAGATAACAATCAATTATAATTTAATACATTATTATACAAACTACTTCTTCTAGTGATATATCGCTATCACTTAATGTATCGTCGACATCTAAAATAAGCTGCAATTCAACATTGTAATAATAGTATGACATGTCGAAAATATAAAAGTGAAATATATTGTTTATTTACATACAATCCCGCCAAATTTAAAATAGATCTGAATTCATATTATTGATTATTTATATTCATAAATTAATTCTTTATATTTATTAAAAAATAATATAAATTCAATGTAAAATCATAATATTATTATATATTAAAAATCATACTTATATTATGTAATTTTTTTTAATTTATGGCTTATGATTTTAATAATTAATAAATATTGACTATTTAATTCCTTATATTAATATATTGAAATTGTAAATAAACAAATTTAAAAAACAATGTATATTTTAAAATATTTTTAAGTTAAACATTTAATTACAATATTTAATTATAATAATCATGATGAACATTTTCGAAATCCAAATAAATATTTTTACTGATACCTGTGTTTTTTTGTAATAGCTATATAAATAAATATAAATCTGTTTGTGTTTTTATTAATTATAATAGATAAATAAATTATCTATCAATATATGTTTATGATTTAATATTCGGATATGTATTTATTGAGTTATAAGCATTTTAAAATGAATATTTCAACATCGACCGTTGGTAGAATTCGAACGTCGAGCGACATTGACCGTTGGGAAGTAAATAATTCGGGCTATTTTAGTTATTTAATTATATAATAAAAAAGAAAATATATATTTGTAATTAAAATATTATAAAAACTGTTATGATATTTACATCATCTGGTTTCATGGGTTTAAGGCCGTAAGATAATACAAATATTACCATTTTATTCAAAAGACATTAGAGAATATTAATATCAGTAGAAATTTATTCTATTTCCATTACAATATCTTTATGAATACATTTATTGATCTTAACATAGCGGATTATAATTTTACTAATTTATATGGTTTTAAAATATATAATAATGTTCTCATACACACTATAATGTTATAATATGATATAAATTATAATTAAATACTAATTATATTAATCAAATACTAATTATAAAATCGAATGCTAAAATTTTATATATATTATTTAGTAAATTTGATTTTACTATAGATTACATAATGGAATATGTAGTATTTAACCATTATATATGTTTTACAGTAATAAACCCCTATTTATATAGCGATTTTAACTCCGCAAGTGAACGTATAATGAATATTAAATATATATTAATATATATATATATATATATATATATATATATATATATACCGTATACACTAAACAGTGCACTGTGTACTTTCACATTATTCCAAACGATTTATATACTTTAGTTTGTCTTTCAGTTCAATAAATATTATTTCAGATATTTTCTTGGAGGTTTATCGATGATTACTTATCCAATTACTATATATTCTTAGTATCCAATTACTTCTCTATTACGATCAATAAATAAAATAACTATCTGATATGAATTTAGTTGATAACATTGCATTGTGTATATTGCAAGATGCACATATTGTCTTAATCTGCACCTTAAATTGTATTATTACGCTAAAGAAGATTCATATTTATATATCTTTTTTTATAACTAATAGGGTATATACTCATAGTTAGACGTTTTTAATATATATATATATATGCCACAATATATGTTGTCGCTTGTAAATGTAGCTTATGACCAACTCAGTTTAAGAAGACATTAAATAGTAAAGATAACAACAATTTAATAATTAAATAAATGCACACATTTAATTAGAACGTGAATATAAATTGTATTTGTAACCAGGTATATCATTTATTTAAAAATATAGAATTTCTTCGTATATATACTTTATATAATAGTAATTAATAGCAAATAATGAATTACGCGTACATATATATTGATTACATTAATTATTAATTATTAATCACAATTTATAGTTTGTCATTGTGACATATTCTTGATATTTATTGTACAATGTACAATGTACATACTATTCTATTAATGTTTATAAAATAATGTAACTTTTCATACATATTTTGAAATTTATTTATTTCATATAAATTCATATGTATAATATATATATGCAGGTAAAGTTCTATAGAACTTTACCTGCATATATATATATATATATATATATATATATGTATTTATGCTAGAAAATATTATTTAATTAGTATACTAATTAAATAATATTTTCTATAGATATTAAATAATTATATCCGATATTAAAATATATGCATATTCAATGAGTTAGTATAATATATATTCAAGTTTACACTTTAATAATACATGATGTATATATAAACTATATTCGATATCAATATATATAATTGTTTTATACTTAAGCCTAAATAGCAGTAAATACTGTATTATATATTCTATGGAGAAAGGTTGATTAATATGTCTATAATAAATACGACTATATAATACTTGAAATATAATATAATACTTTAATAATTCTTATTTCATTTAAAAATATTCGAAGAAAATAATATTGAAATTAATTAATTTTAAGAATAAGAGTTTTAATAATAAGAGTTTAATAAGGACTTATTAAATACATTTAAAAAACAATTGTTACTAGAAATATTTAGAACATTTTTATACTCTATACTAAAGCCATTTTCTATCATATTTAAATACAATATTATTAAAATAAAATACGTTCAATTATAAGTAAAAAAAACGATAGTACAGTAAATAATACTAATCAAGTATAAATATTTAGTTAAACGAATTATTATCTAGGCATCTTTTATAATGTCATTAAAAATGTTGATGCCCAACATTTAATAATATTTTTAATATATATATATATATATATATATATATATATATATATATATTGGTAATCTTGGGTTATAAGTATACAGTTATATTTAATTTGAAATATTACGAAATAATTGTATAATGATGAAGAAAAAACATATGTATGTAATTGCAGTAGTTTAAACAACTTATTACCAGAAGTACATTCGCAATGAATTAAAATAAATGATTCATTTGATCTATTTATGTTACCTTTGAACTATATAAAGCTATTGGGCCCTCGGAAAATGGCCTATGATGTAATTTAATGGAGGTCAAGATAAAAGTTTTCACTAGGAAAAGTGTCCAATATTAGAAATATAAATTTATCAAGATATCTAAACTATTAATACATCTGTGTAATATGTTATATACTATGTAGTATATACTACATAATGATATTTTATCATAAAGTATATATATAGTGACTTGTAAAATTAATAATATGCACACATATATACCTATATATACACATACATGTGTGTGTATGCGTATGCGTGTGTGTGTGTGTGTGTGTGTGTGTGTGTGTGTGTGTGTGTGTGTGTGTGTGTGTGTGTGTGTGTGTGTGTGTGTGTGTGTGTGTGTGTGTGTGTGTGTGTATGTGTGTGTGTATGTGTGTGTTTGTGTAATCTCTCAGGTAAATGCATATACATTACTATTACACTCTAATTCAATAATATATATTATATTAAAAAGATAATTTAAAATGATTATTTTAAATAATGATGGATATTTTCAAATGATCAATTAAATCAATTTACAGTATTCTTTCATTAATTCATTGGATATGGTAATATATCAATTTTTTAAACATATTTGATTAATAGAAAATCAATAATACTCTTCTTATCAATATATATATATATATATATATATATATATATATATATATATATACATATATATATACCTATACATATACATATACATATTTATAATATAAAATGTATGTTTATATTTATATTATTTCAAATCGAATTTTTTTAATATTCTATAAACTATAATTCCTTATTATATTAATATTGCAATTGTAGTTACATATATATCAGTAACTATTTAACTAGTATTATGATATATATATATATTATATACCTACAATATTTAATATCGAATTCTTGATTTTTATAGTAAAATATTGTTTACTAATGTATATATATATATATATATATATATAGATATATTAATGTATTAATATATTAATTGTAACGATTATTATTAATATATTAGTATAATATTACTAACACAATTATATTATAGGTTAGTAATATTAAGATTACTATCCACAAATTTATAAATCTAATAAATATGCAAATAAATCAGGAGAATTGCAATAATTCATTAAATGAATAATATTTAGAATTAATTAGTTTATTTTATTAATGTTTATTTCGTATAATATATAAGCAATATTGGTAAAATACTTTTATAATATCTAGTCTGTAATTAAAATAATTAAAATAATGTAATTAACAATATGTTTATATTTATATAAATATTAAGTATACGATTTTTGTGTTCTAATAATTAAACAAATGAAACATATATGTTCGTATACAAATATTGATAAATATTACAAAACGCTATGTATGTGTTATACCAAGTACCCTCGGTAATCGGATTTTTTATGTACAAATATAATAATTGTTTTAAATAAATGATAACAAAGTAATAATTACATAATTCGCCAACTTAAGTCACTCTTGTTACTAATTAGTTACCTAATTGCTATTGTCCCGCTATCCATTACTACTACTACAGTAGCATCTAAATGTTTGTAAGTGTGATGGCATGCTAACAAGTTATGATATATACTTCAAAGACCTCACTTATATGTTTCAAATTGACAAATTAAATCTGTGATAATGTGATTTTATATTATATTCAATTATTATTTACGGCATAAAATCTTAAAATTGTAATAATTATATATATATATATATATATATATATATAAGTATCCCGATGGTATAACTCTTACAATTATTATTATATAATTATTTAAAATAAAAATTAAACACAAACTATTTTCACCTATATTATATAACTAAAATAATAAAATGATATAATAATATTCAGGGTATATACAAAATTAAGTAAGCAGATTATATTTTATTTTATTATATAACAAAAATGGTTAGTCTTTGATTGAGAGTAAATATATAAATATATTCTATTTAAAAATTAATTTTATAACTTTAGATTAAATATTAAACTTAATTAATAAATATTTTAACATATTATAATTACTATTTTAATTTATTGTAAATCAACACGATTACGATAATATTGAATATCAATCTCAATGATGTAATAGTTTCGCAGATATTTTGATTAGTCTTAATAATAAAAATTCATATAAAGTAAGTATGCAAGGCAAAAAATGGAATTATCTTTTAGTTATATATGACTAAAATGAAAATATAAATTAACATAATCAATTAGCATTAATATACAGATTATATAATATATACACTGATTAAGAATGATATTTATAATAAATGCAAATATAATATATTATAACATACATATAATTAGTAAATACATGATGTATATTAATTATATTCGTATATATATAAAAATATAGAGTTTTGATTATGCAATTAAATTATGATCTTGGTGTGAATTGATCTTGTAATGGAATATTTAGATGTCAATCAACATGCTATCCGCCAATCGGATTCATCGACAAATGATCGTTGATTGGTCATACTAGTTTGTAGGGCACGTGTCAAGTATGCATCTCGCGCATCGTCGACTCTCACATGTGGCCTATCATTCGGTGCAAGGATACTCCATAGATAAAGGTATGCATATCTTTTACTAACTTTCTTTTCACAATATCAACCCTAAATATCTTACAGTATTACTTATAATTTAGTATACTACTTTTATTATATTAAGATAATTTTATAAAATAAAAATATGTTAATATAGTTATTTATGTATGATGTTTTTGTTATATAATATAATATAATATTTAGATAATTATTTCATTATATCATATTGTTTTATATAAATAATGTATATATATATATATATATATATATATATATATATATATATATATATATATATATGCATATATATATATATGTGTGTATATATATATATATATATATATATATATATATATATATATATATATATATATACACACACATATATATATATATATATATATATATACACACACACACATATATATATATATATATATATATATATATATATATATATGCATATACGTATGTGTGTACATGTGTGTATTTGTGATAAACAATAAGGCATACTGCAGTATATTTTATATTTAAAAATATTGTAATCATTTAAAGTTATATAATTATACATATACACTATGCATTTTATAATATCTTATATATTTTAGAATTTATTTATCTTTTATCTGTATATGATATACAATAATAACAGTGCTACCTATACCTAATATACGCATCACATATTGTATGATATAGGTATAATATTAACGGAGTATTTGAAAGTAATATGTAATACATTTAAAACCATTTAAATATATTAAATAAAATATTAAAATATTAATATTATATTTCATTTTATAGATCACATCCGGATTAACATTATACTATTATTGTGTACATTCTTTCATGTGATATAAATGATTTACAAAATATTGCTATGTAAACGTTGAATTACTTGGAGATAAACTAATTTTATATTTTCCTTTTTTATATAAAAAATATATTATTGTGATAAATATTGTTTCAAAAATACATAGATTATATTCACATCTAAAATAGTTAATAAAATAACCTATTAAACTGATGTAAGAGATTTTAAACCCATCACCAAGCTTTCAAAATTAAAAAAATAATATAAAATAAATTGTAAAAATAATAGTACCTGGATTATTTGACTTTGAATAATAAATTTGGTATTATGTTCGAATTAAAAATAAATATTATATTTTAGATAACTATTTTCACACATTGATTAAGTTTTTGGTAATATAAATATAATATAATATATATAAATTGTCCAATACAGAAAATGCAATTAACGGGATTAGCATTTTGGATATTTTATTGAGCTATCCAGTAAAAAATACATATTAATACAAAATATTTAAAATAAATATTATGTGATATTAAATTATAATGTACAACTTTATAATGATTTACGAAAATATCAATTCCAGAATATTATACTAATTACACATTTTGTATTCCCATTTGTATCAAAATTTAATATATTTTCATTTAAAAAAATAACGTATCCAGGAAATCATAAGTTCATATTAGTTTTTTGTTATATAATAAAAGCGAAAACTTTTTTATTTAGCAATACAAATATATTGTTTATTTTTTATTTAACATAATTATATAAGATTGTATACTAGTTACGTCATCTGGTTTCTTGCCCTAAAAACCAGATGATGTAACTATTATAAATTATTATATAATTATTTTAAATAGTATAAAATCATAATATAATTTAAATACAAATAACATTAATATTATCTTTTATTATATAAGAAAAAAACTAAAAGCGCCTGGATGGTTTCTTGGGTGGGTATATGTAAGAAATTGAGATTTCGTTATATATACCCTAAAAAATCATGATTTGTGAATAATTATATAAATATTATAAATTTATAAACAAATATCAAACAATATAGTTATGCAATTATTATAAATATTATTATAAAAGACATATGTCTTATATTGAAAATATAAAATGAATATTTTATTAACATTATATAAAATATATTGAATATTTTATAGTTATACACACATATACATAATAAATATAAAAATTATTAATTATATATTTTAACAACACATTACACATGTTTCTCTTTTATTATATAATAGTAAAAATAAATGATCGTTATACTCGGAAAATATTTCAGGTTAAAATATTTCAATATTTCATTTTTTGGATTGCATAATTTCTTTTATATTGATCAATAATTTATGTAACACATGAAAGGATTTTGTAATTATATTACTCTGTGCGTCATGTATTTACTTTAGTTATACCCAAAGTAATATATATTTCGTATACGTCCAAAACATAAAATATAGTTATGTAATAATGTTCTAAAATTCTTTGATAGATTAAATAAAATATAAAAAATAATTATATAATACAAATATGAAAGTCCATTCTTGTTTTCTGGTACCAACCCAAGAAACCAGATGATGTAACTATTATAAAATCTTATATAAATATTTTAAAGTAATATGATATAATTCAATACAAATAAAATATATTTGATAATTAGGATGTTTTCCTGGGATAGCCTATATAGTATAAAGGCTATAAGATATATATATATATATATATATATATATATAAACTATTGGCTAAGGCTACTTTGTGTTATATCATACCACTGAAGATATTTTTTATTTGAAATATATATTTCAAATAAAATATATATTATGTTTATTTGTCTTTCGAGTATTCAACTCAAATTATTAATATATTGATTTAATTTCCAAGAATCCATCTAGGTCATTTTATTGATTTTGTTATAATAGTTACATCATCTGATTTTTTCATCATCTGATTATTTATATATAATATGTTACTTTAAAATATTTAGGTACTACTGTACTCAAGAGTATTTAGTTACTATATAAGTACTATATATTTTAAATTATGTTAGTTTTAACTTTTCTTATTTAAAAGTAATTATTTAGATCACTAGTTATAGTTATATAACTATATTATTAGTTATGCATGTGTATATAACTAATAATATATACTATATATAACAAATCATTATTATAAAATAAATTTAATTATATAATGTTAATACGGATAATACGGATTTAATAGAAATTAAAACATACAATATTTATATATTATTAGTGATTTTAATATATATATAAATATTTAAAATTTTATTGTTATACATTATTGTACTGCTATAGTTCCATTCAGTTATATAATTATATATGTAATATATATTATAATATAAATCTATATTTTAATTTGCACATTATCGTATTATTTTATAATACATATCATACACATACACACACACATACATACATACACACACAGACACACACACATATATATATATAAATAGTGTATATACTGTAATATTAATTTAATCATTTTTATATTACGCAAATTATTTTGAATATATTTATTGAATATAATAACTATGAAAATAAATATATAAATATAAATTGAGAATTTTATGTTTTAATTATATTTGAAATACATTTACAAAGATAGAAAATCTCAACATGCCCCAATTTGAAATTGACTCAATTTTAAATCCAGGTTAATACATTATATGTAAAGTACTAGAATATTGCACATTACTAACATTTTACGCAATCAATTATTGACGTAATCATTTCTACAATCTATAATAAAGAAGTAACACTTTTACGATGCATTATTTAATTAATTAATTATTTGATTGATTACTATAAAGAAATTGAGTAATAAATCCGCCTCGCTTGATTGATAAGACATGCATGCTTACGCGAATTGTTGGTGTCCATCTTACACCTCAGGTTGAACAAAAAGGTATTAACGTTTTTACGATTAGTTTAGTGGTGTCATAGAGTTACGTAATCGAATTGCGTCATCAAGTTACGTAATCATATCGACGGTTTATCTGTATTGTCGCACGTCAAGGGAGTATAGATTAACTGAAATTATAAACATACCTATATTATATTAGCTATATTAACGGAATGGTTGTGTTGCAGTTAATTTAACTATTGTTCAATGGTATCATGATCATCTATTTACATACTTAAATAAATGTACAGTGATAATTTATTCTTAAAAAAAACCATAAGTAATAGAATGTACCCCGTGATATAATGTATACATTTGTTAATTTATATCGTATACCCGGTTACAAAATTAAAGGATTAAATTATAGAGAAAATAATTAAGACAATATATATATATATATATATATATATATTAATTATAGTAAAGAAATAATAGTGATATGAATATATATTTGAAATATTAAATTGAATTATTGATTAATTTATATATTAATTAATTAAGACACAGTGCATGTGCGGTATGTAAAATGTATATAATAATACAAAACAATATGTGTATGAATTATTTACATTTCCCGATCGCACATTACATCATTGTTCTAATACATTTAACCAGAAGATCAAAATATGGCTGTACCGGGAGATACCGCAATACACCCATCACTTTACCGTTACTGTATGGACTCGGAGTTTAGAGAGCGACTAAGAGGTATGGCTCGTCTACAGATGTTACAGAGATTCTCGAGTACTTCCGGTACACCTTTGGATGCACCCCACATACATCGAGTGAATCCATTCTCGGAGGTGAGTCGTGGTAGGTCTTGTAGTGGACATTGTTCATATACTCTGCGAAATTGATAATTGATAAAGTTTAAACTTATAACGATAATTTCAAATAAAACATAGTATTATAAATATTTACATGTATAGTTTATTATATATTATATGATATTAATTAATATTAACACTATATTATATTATAATATAATTTTAACAATACGATTACTTAATATAAATTTAACAACAATTTTTAATATTTTATTTTATTTTATAATATAATATAATATACATATATTATATTAAAATATAACATTAAACATATTGCATTTATAACATATGTCGTACATTTAATAAATATACCAGATTTATTAATATTATATAGTCGATATTAATATTAATAGGAAGTATTATTATCCGAGGATAACTCGAATTCTGCTGGCAGACCTCACTACGTACGTGACATACTAAGAGATAATGCTTCTGTTGGACATATGGTGGGTTACGAACACAATGCATTCTCTGCCAAGTCCTTTGAAGGTCACGTGGCAGAAATGCAAGAGAACAGTGCGTTGCGTAATGCGCATGTGGAACTCGCAAAGAAATATAAATGCGACCTCTGCCATAAGTCATTCTCCAGGAGCAACACTTTGGTAACACACAGGGTAGGTCTAACTTTGTTAGGTTCTTGTAGTGGGTAGTATTTGTTTAAACTTTAGTTCGATATAAAATTATTTATAATATATTGATTTTGTTATTACAACATTTTTATTATTTATTACATTTATTTTTATTCAAATGTATTTGATTTAATTCTATAGATTTAATTAAATAAGTCTATAGTATTTATGTTCCTACTTATCAAACAAATCATTATCAATAATATATTTATATCCGGTTTAAAGACATTTATCATGTTGACGTGATAATAAGAAATCCGTCTTTTAATTGTCTCTACCGACAAAACAATACATACGATGTACCTTTGATCGATAAACGTAGCCAATTAGTGGGCCGTTAATGAATCCATGACTAGCCAGTGGATTAAATAACCCGTGAGGTCAAGACATAACCGGAAGTAGGGAGGACGGATTACACTAGCGAAAAACAAAGATGGCCGCTGGCTCGGAAGTCTTACAACAAAGGGATTACGCGCGTGTTTGAGATGCTTATGACGTAATAGAGTTGTTGCCCGTTTACAAACAACACCACGTTGTATAGATGACCGATTAGCTAGAAGTATATTGACTGCTATTAAATCATATCCTATTACATCAAACAACTCACCAAGCTTATATGTTATTCAGTAGTAAGTAAATATTCGAGACATTATTATTGTTCCCTTTAACCTTGACATTATTATTGTCCTTTGTTTACAGAGAATACACACCGGAGAGAAGCCGTTTTCCTGTAACTTATGTGGACGGGCATTCAGACAGGTTATGACAAAAGTAAAGAAGTTTAATATTGATAGTAAATATTTAACATGATTTGTAATGCCTTCGTTTGCATGACTTTTTATTCTCTATCTATTTTGCAGCCCGGTAATCTAACAAGACACAAACTCACACACACATCCGTAAAACCTTTTACCTGCGAACTGTGCGGAAAAGCATTTAACCGCGCTTCGAATCTACATACCCACACTCGCACCCACACACACCTCTCCGCCCACCTCAATAATAGGACACAATTAGGTGTGTTTTGTTTATATTTAGTTATATATATATGTAATCAGTTATTTAGTAAACTATTATATCTTATTTTAATATCGTGTAATAATAAAAATATTTATAATTATCAAAGGTTATAACTTTAAAATGAAATGTAGAGTTTTTTCTTTAATTTACATATTCATATTCATATGTAGTAATATTCATATGTAAGTATCTTAATATTATGTTAGCATTCAAAATATATTAAATCAAAACAATATTTTACAGATAGGACAGAAAACTGGAAGAGAAAGATAATTTATAGTGTATAATATAGTTATAGTGTATTATCAACACACACATACACACACATACACACACACATATATATATATATATATATATATATATATATATATTGTGTGTGTATATATCCTTATAATTTTCAAATTATTCGTGTTTATATGAATATATGTAATATAAACATATTTGAATATGTTGAATCAATTGAATCAATACACACCTCTCTCTTGATATCACTTTACTTAGATTCGACTTAATATTACTTATACAATCTATATTATTATTGATAGTCTAAAAACTATTTTCATATGTTGTCATTTTCAGTATGAATGATACGTTTTCATATTTTATGTTTTCTGATTGTGAAAATTCCATAAAAAAGTATTATATAATTGAACTTATTGATATTATGATAGAAAGGCATGATCTATTAGTTACATATATTTACATACATTATCAATACAATACCATTGTCTTATCTTTGCTTATGATGACATTAATAAATCATTGTTACTTTACTTCTATATTTTCCTTATAGTTTAAAATATAATATACATATATTAGTATTTATCAAAATAAAGTGCATAAGTATATTTATAATATAATTAATAATATAGTATTGGTTATGTAAGTGTGAGTTTGTAATTTATATACAAATTAAAATATTTACAAACATCGTATTCAAATTTAAAAATATTATATAATATATATTGATGATATTTTAAAATTGTTTACTGAAAATGATTATTATAGATACTATATTTAATAAATTAATAAAGTATATTGAAACATTGTGGAAAATAATATAAATTCCCATCAAATCCTCTGCATTAATAGTTTTATAAAGTAATTACATTCGATGATAACATAATATTTATTAGACAGATTTTTATTGGGAAAAATATCTTTATTTGCTATAATATCATACGCAATGTGTGGATTTTACAAATAGTTTATACTGTTGGTTGATGATGTTTCCAGGAAAGAATTTGTATAATATTATTAAAATAATATCTCATCATTTTAATTATTAATAATATGCTCATGCATAAAAATATATGTATATCAATCCCAATAGTTATATATATATATATATATCAATAAATAATCAAAAATATGTAATATAGATTTGTATATAATATTACTTATATACAAATTTATGATATATAGTCTAAGAAACTATAAAATTTAACTAATTATTATTTAACTTATTATTAAATTATATATATTTTAATTATAATTGTATAATTAAAATAAAAATTTAGCGGATAATATACCATATATGTATTCCATAAATATATTCACACATCCACATACACGCACACACACGAATACACACACACATTAACACACATATGCACATACACGCACACACATATACATGTGTTGATGATAAATTATTTAAAAAGGTCATAATTTCTAAAATAAAGTGTTTTTGTTATAACAAAATATTACATATTACTGTTTTTGTATGTATACGTAGTAATAAAAAAATTAATTACGTAATTCTATTAATTTAGATCATTTTCCCATTAAATAACCAAGAAAATAAGGTGACAATAATTTTGTAAAATCCTTTGATATTTCCATAAAGATAAAAATAATATAAAAGAAATTGTGCAATGCAAAATATTACATTACCTGGAAGTTTGATCTGGGAATCGAATTTATATTAGTTATAAAAGTATGCAATAATTTTACAAATATAAATATTATATATTTTATAAGATTTTAAAGAAATAAAGACATTAAAGTCGACTTTACTTATATTTTGAAAACTTTATATAAATGTTTGTACTAAAGCAATAAGATTATGTAACTATTATAAAGTTTTAAAAAATTATGTCAATACCCCATGTGGTTAACACGAGAAAATAGGTGATGTAACTATTATAATGTATTATATCGTTATTTTAAATAAATCAGATTTATAATATAATTAAAATATAAATTGAATATATTTTCATTTTATTATAATTTACATTTAAATGACCTGGGAAGGTTAGAAACATATTAATTTTACATTGAAAATATATTAAAATATATGTAATATTTAATTTATTTGTTAACATTTTTATAAATAATTATATCACCATGACTGTTGCATTATGCAATGTAGTATGTTATGTAAAATAGGTGTTATAATAGGTACTATTATATAGTAATACGGGACATGAAGATTATATATAATATATGTTTAGAGAGAAATAAATGCAATTTGAATCAACTAAAAACAATGTTAAAATTTAATAAAACTAATATATATATATGTATAAAAAATCAAAAATATACCAATAATGCATTATTAAAATTGAAAATAAATGATATATTTTGAGAAATAATATATAATTGATTACAAATAAGAGAGAACCTATGCATATAAAAATAACTGTTGTTTATAATTATTTATCTGGGCGATAGATCAGCTATAGGCCAGCGTAGATAATGATAGACTTAGTAAGTTGTTACGCAACTATAGGATTATATTTCAAACGTACGAATTTTACAAAAAAATTCGCCTCGGAGATAAACGGTATTCGCAGATAGGAGATACAGCAACCGATTAAAAACTCTCGTAAGTAACTGTAGGGCTGCACGGGCAGGAAGTTAAACAACACGATTATTCACTATCATAATAACTAACGGGATTAGCATTTAATTACCGTTAATTATTTACGGAATAGCTGCCCGGCCGATGGTCAACAACATGACTAAGCATCGAGTGTTCGATAACCCGAGGCGTTATTGACCTCGACGACTAACGGACACCACTATATATGTATATTTCGAGGTTGCGTCATAAATGACTAATTCGCTGGAAACGTAACCGACGATTGGTGACGTAACCGGCGTACATAACAGGTAATTAAAGGCCTATCGATGACAACCGCCGGCGGGGGGATGGTCCGTTAAATATACCTTCGGGGGCGTGGTCTAAAAAATCCTTGCGTATCGATAGGTCTCGCCCGAACTAAAAGTAAATTAACGGGGGTTCCACTATTCATCATCGGGAGAATACGTATTATAGGTAATCCACTATGTCAGATCACAGTTATGTGGCATCGATTATCATATACACGTAGCTAATAATAATTATGTAACAGTAAGTTGTTTACAATGCATAGCGGTAAGTTTATTAATTTATATATTTCATAATAAATTCTATAGACAATATAGTGTATTTACGTAACATTTGAATAACATTTGAATAACATTTGAATAACATTTGAATAACATTTGAATAACATTTGATTAACATTTGAATAACATTTAAACAACATTTGAACAACATTTAAATAACATTTACGTAACATTTGAATACGTTTAAATAACTATAAATTATATATTACGATTACCGATAAACTATTTATAATTTTTTAAATGTATTCAAATGATATTTTAATATATAATATTATCTTTAGAATTAATTTGTAAACGGTATAATATATAGAATTGTGTACTATTGTATATAAGACAAACAAGCTATTACCCTAACACACTGTGTATTATTTTGTATGATAAAGAAATTGTTATAAATTAAACAATTGTTTGCTTATAGACAAGGGAAACGGGAAAATACTCATTATTATGTTATACAATAAAGATAAAATGCATTCATACGAAACCTCAAATAATACATGGTTTATTAATATATATTTATTTAATAATGAGATAACTTTTTTTGAAAAGGAAACTAATTATTTATTATATTAAATAATTAATATTCTGATATTAATATCAATATTATAAATTATCAATCATTATTTTTAATAAAAATAAATTTAAATTTGTATCCAATATTTTAGTAATATCATCTAATATATATATATATAAATATATATATATATATATATATATATATATATATATATATATATATATATATATATATATGTGTGTGTGTGTGTGTGTGTGTCTGTATACATATATTATAATATAGCGGCGTGGAAATATTCATCTCTACCTCAATACTGATATATATGTAATTTTATATAGTGAAAACATTAAAAATCTACACCATACATATATATATATATATATATATATATATATATATATATATATATATATATATATATATATATATAGTAGAAAGAGTTGAGAAATCTCACCGCCCTTTCATAACACTCTTGCGTAACAATCACAAAAGTGCTAATTACATAATCTACGTCGGCAGTAATTAATTAATTATCCAATTAGCGACGAATTTTTGATCAGGTCGTAGAGCAGACAATTAGCTTGCAATATGCTAATATAGAGGCAAAATCACATTACTGACTGCTACTTGACATCATATATAGCATACCCTATGTGATATTATCATATATCGTATATCACGGAAGTATGACTGTATTAAAGCGTTCGTAAACAAATATAACATGAACTAATAAATTGGGAATTAATAAATTCAAACTCAGTTATGAAATATGTTTATATTAATTAATGCATATCGATATTAACAACTCATTTTGATAGTT
Organism: Osedax frankpressi; assembly: GCA_964035775.1. Lineage (NCBI taxonomy): Eukaryota > Metazoa > Annelida > Polychaeta > Sabellida > Siboglinidae > Osedax > Osedax frankpressi. The sequence goes on along the minus strand of OZ038314.1, from coordinate 35,889,261 downwards.
ATGCGAATTATATATATATTATAGAATCGGATAGATTATACTGAGATATACAAAATTATTGTTTATCTAGGCATCTTTCTAATCATGTTTTGCAATTAAATTTTATATATTACAATAACAATTGTCATTATATACACTATTTATACGGTTTAACTAATAATTCATAAATATATATATAATTTAAAATCATAACTATTATTGGCATTATTGGCATTATTGATAACAGTTTGAATACTTTGATACTAATTTATCAAATAGCACTGAAAACAGGATAATATTTAATTTCATATTAATTTTAACTTAATTTTGACATCTAGCCGGACAATACATTAGTTGAGTATCAGATATTTTCAAGTACTTAATGAGAATGAATATAGAAATACTAGTTATCTTTATTAATTTGGAAGAAGTGGACATTGTAAATACGCAATAGGGAGAATATTACGATTGAAATTGATTGCGGTGGAGGTGGAATTAATGACATTTAATGAAATTAAAATGATTTATTCAGAATAAAAATCAATTATATAAATTATATGAATTACATGCTTAGAAATAAATCAATTATAAACCGAAATAATATAATAAAATATTATATATAGTATTTTATACATTGTAGTATATAAATACATAGTATTATGATAAATAAAATATCATAATATTATCA